>JAFFZH010014082.1:0-41852 GCA_018420115.1 Euura saliciscinereae | reverse complement strand
ACATCAATCGAATGTGTTTTGGCTGAGAAAATAGCGTTTGAAAATTCCAAGTGTAAATCATATCGAGGTCACGTGACTTTCATTTTACCTTAATAGAACCATATCAATATTGAGATATAGGTAGTGATTGAAAACTGGGTATGTTTTTTCAATATTAATACACAAATATGAAATTTCAAGATTTTTTATACTAATTTCACTTCAATCATCCGGATTTGTAAATTTTTAACCGCGTCCATTATTTTTTGGGGCAAACTCATATGATTTCGTAGGATAATAATCTGTCCCAGTAACCAGTCCCAGTCCACGTTTAACAATATTCTACGATTATGCCGAACTGTGACTCCCAGAGCCAAGTTTAGTTCAAGGCTGCAGACTCTGCATTATATTCGTCTTCGCGATCTCGCTTTGCGAAACTATGTAGACCAGTGACATTATCCGACTACATATTTATTTATTCAAACTATCTACGAGCAGTTTCTCGAGTCCCCTCGAGTTAAATAAGCCACATCCCAAGAGAATCTCTCGTCACCTTGAGTTTGAATTCAGTTTCATCGGCATCTGATTACAATCGTCGACGTCAAATAATGAAACCTCAGCCTGCAGTCGATGATCGATGATCGACGATCGAGAATCGAGAATGCTTGTGTCCTCGGTAGAGAAAATTGACGCGTCGTCGGTAAGGGCTTGGACCTATTAACCCTAGGCCGTCCTCTCGGCTCGAGTTCACACGACGCGCGGCCACGGTAGATCGTGCCCGGTCGATTGACTGATTAGTCAATACCAGTTCCACGTTAATTTATCACGATCGTTTATTGTTCCTATTATTATTCTCGCTACGGCACTTGTGGCTTCTGCGCTATTTCACCTCCTGTATCACACCGGGTTCCATAATACACAGGGTGGCCAATTTCGTGGGTCGAGAATGGGAGGGGCTTATTTTCACGCATTTCGAAGCTTCACAGACAGCACGTAACTCAAAGTTGTCTGAAAGTCGTCGTGTGTTCCGCTTTTTGACGTCTAAATCTCGTCTTGACCCTCAGAGACGTCTTCGAGAGTCAAGACGAGACAAGAAGTTACGCCCGCACCTTGAGCTCCTCCCATTTTCGACACGTGAAACGGGCCACCTTGTATATACCGTAACAACTTTAAAATTGGATTACGTTACACGGTCAGCGAGGTCAAAATCTGTCTTCCCCCAGGTCTCCTAATCGTTCAAGGTCCCCGACTGCAGGCATTATCCGATTATACGGATCCAAAATGGCGATAGATCGTTTCGCGCACTCAATCTCCTGTGGGTGTATGATTCTATTTTTATCCACGCACACCTTCTACGTCGTGTTAAATTGGGCTATGATTGTCTCGTGTGGTGTATTTTTATATCACGTGAAGCCCACGGTTGGCTGAAGAGGACAGGATCGATAATTACACTTTTCATATACGCATACGTGTACAGTCTCATCACTGCATGCATTAAAATAATTGTACATCAGTTTGATAATATCCTACGGTGATTCTCACGAAGCTGAAGCCAGCAGCCGCGGTTGGAAGCCAAATGTTTCAAAGTTCATATAATTGTATTCCTAAAATTTGACAATGTCAAAACCACCGAGAGTAATTTTTGAAACTTTTGAATGGTTTTTACATGATTTTAGAAATATAAAATCTACCGGTGAACCGATTTTAGTTTTTCGGGTCTCAAAGTGTTCAGTAAAGAGGCTTTTTCAAAATGAACAGAAAACTTTTTCATAACTTCATTTTTACTCGAGTTATCGTGAAAAGTACCGTATATGAAGACAGAAAAAAGGCTATTTTATTCTAGAAAATTATGAATATCTGGTACAATTTTTATCGGACCAAGAAGTTCTCCGTTCATTTTGAGAAGGCATCTTTACTGAGTAGTTTGAGACCAGAAAAACTCGAATCGATCCACCGATAGATTTTATTTCGTGTATCATAGACAAAAAAATGTGTTTCCAAAATCGTTTGACAAACATTCTAAAATATGAAAAATGACTTTTGACTTTTTTTCTGAAATTTTGAACTGTATCTACCCCCTCAATTTAATTCAGCACTTTTAATTGGCTGATAGCTTCAGCTTCGTGTAATTCTCTAGTGTACATTGTAATTTTGGGAACCTTGACATTGAGATTGTGTCACTCTCCAATACGTGTGACATAGGCGAGCCAAAGTTCGAGATATTAATTGAGATGTGGTAAATATTCCAGAAGAAACGAAGAAAGACAGAGAGAGGAAAAAGAAAAAAAGAATTATTGTGATCTCTCCGATATACCCGCGTGTGTGATAAACATTATGATTATGATTATCGTATACAAGATCGTCTTTGCTTATACCCTACCTGTCTTTGTCATAACTCTGAAGACACACGATTTATAAACTGCGTAGAGGAATATAGAAGCTAATGTTGTACGAGTATAATCACTAATAAGACAAACGATCGACTATCGCCTCAGGTGAAATTTTCTTCTATAGAATATATCGAAACGAATATCAATTTTTAGAGAAAATTTTCTTCGATGAATAAATACAACGAGTGTGATTGAATATTTCAACGATTTCAATTTGACTGAAGAAAAAAGATTGAAAAAGTTAAGTTTCAATAAATTGAAAAATAAAATGTATAAAAAAATTTTTTTACGTATCACAGAAGCATGAAAATTAATTTTACATGAAATTTACAGTTTTTATTTATCTTTTCTTCTATATTTATGATTAATTTTGTTGAGATTATGAGAATTATCGAACCGGAGATCGAATTTTTGTAAAATTTTGAAGGATTTTCGTTTGACTACTTAAATCTGTGCAAATACAAAGATGACAAAATATACAGTTTTATATTTTTTTCTATTATATTTGTAACAAAGTTGGTCAAGTTTATATAAGAATATCGAACCGAAAATCGTCTTTTCGTAGAATATCGTTCTACAAAATTCACTTTCATGTATTATAACGGTTATCATTTAATATTCTTCAATTATTTTCCACTTATTTATGTATCATGAAGTGCAGAAGCATATAAGATTCGATTTTTATCGACGTACCTGAATCTGCAGATTCTTCGTTTAATGAATAATAATACAGTTGATGAAATGAACAATTAAATGAACAAGAACACAGTTGGTGGTGACCGTATTTCGTGCTTTATAAAAATGTTATATTATATCTACTATCAGGTGAGAAATATCGCGGAACCGACAAACTGCGGTGACGGTCGGTCTGGGACTAGAGCATGCTGTCCCGAGGGCCCGGCTGGCCTGACAATGAGTATCCCGAACGCTATATGTCTGCACGCGTGTAGTATAGTCCGCTGGCTCACGCTCAGGGCGTGAGGTTCAGCGTAGTTCACGTCATCTCGTTTCGTTGGCGGAGCCAATATCGCGCGCCAAAATCAATATCAATTTATACACGCTGCCCCTCGGTCACGGCTAGACCCCGATTCCCCTATTATGTATTGTACATTGTACATGTACACATCTGCGAAACTCCCATACACCTCGTACCACATACGAGCGTTGTTGCGAAGGTCGGAGATTCACTGTTGAAAATATATTGAAATTTCCTATTTGTGGCTTAATATTGAAAAAACATACCGAGTTTTCGATCGCTATATTATCTCAATATTGATATGGTTCTATTCAATTTATGAAACTGTTTTGGAGATTCGAAACATAATATGATTCTTTTTTAGTTTTCAGTGTCAGAGTGGTATTTCGGTCAATTATCAACAGTCTATCGAATTAAAAGCGTGAAATTATCATTTTTTGGTTTATTCTGCAATATTTTATGATCCGATAATTCGACAATAATTATTGTAGCAGTGGAAACCCATTTTTGAATGAAATTATCATTAATTTTGTTTATCATTAAAAATGTTATATGAATATTAAAATATTGAAAAAGTTGAATTTTAATATACAAAAAGTATGTTAACTGCTTCACATACATTTTTATGAAACAAATTTTAGTTTGACAATGTTAGACGATCGACTGATCGTTTACTTCGATCAATTATAACGACACTTTTTTTTCTGGCTATGTGAGAGCCTCGCAGCGCGATCACTGCCAATGACCGCCCGGTCCCTATGTGATAACTCCTTGTTTTATTCTATGTATATGTGAACATGTGACTCGTAGAAGTGTAAAGAAGCCATTTAAACGAATCAAACGAGACCGAGAGATGCGACGAGCCCCCGGATTGTTAATTTGTTATAATTCTACCAATTTTAGTCATAATTGTTATCAGGCCTGATTGTTATATACCGAGAACTAATCCCACGTGCGAATTTAATGTATATACGTGGGGGATATAAATAGACTAATGGAATAGACAGATGGTCGGGTACCATGAGATTCGCGTCCATCACCTGGACTATGAAAATCGTCAGGTGTGCCAATTTTTATAATGGCCAGAATTCTAAACTACTCGACTGTATCTGCAGTGAGCTTTAAATTGCATGTTTTATCGTTCTATAACGCTATCACCAAATCTCCATTAATTTCCCTGTCATTTATTTCCTTACACTGATACTGATACCGATAATACACTGCGGTTTTATTGATTTTAACAGTCTACGAATATTTTTACCTTGAAATAATTAATTGTGGACTGTATTTCGATATCTATTATTATTTAATTGAATCATTCGAAAAACAAAATTCTAAGCAATCAAGTAAGAATTACGATATCGATTTTATTTTTTCGTTAACTGATCACGAATATGAAGCGATATTTGCAAAATTCATAATGACAAATCGAATATGGGGAAACAATTAATTAAAAAATATTTCGCATTCTCATCAAAATTGGTACCCAAAGATTTTTTTGGGACACTGCAGATTACGAATCTGAAGTCAAATTTGCAATCTTTAAAATAACAAAATAGCGATTTTGATTGGAATTGATTTTTTCGAATTCATTCATTTAATTTATTCAATTTATTCACAATCTGCAGTCAATTTTGCGGGATTCGAAATGTCGGGTCCAATTTACTGTCGAAAGATCTGTAAACATGTTTCTATTCCGATGAGAAATGGTACCCGTAAGTTTTCTGAGTTTTTCACCGCGAATTTTTCCCGTCAAATAACAAAAAAATTTAATCAATAAATAATATTTTTTGAGCACTGCACAAAAAAAAGCTTAAAGTCATCTTGTTGAATGATATAGGGCGCGTGTCTAATGGCATAAGGTCGTAAGCGCCAATTAAAAAAAAAAAAATTGCCGCTTACGACCTTCTGCTTTCAACTACGAATATTTTTTATCGAATTTTTCTAAATGTCTTGAATTTCGATTTTTCTTTGCGTTTCGCGAGTTTTCACAGCTATTTGGAAAAATCATGATAAATTGAAAAAAAAATTGGCGGATACGACCTTCTGCTTTTAACTGCGATTTTTTTCATCATCTTTTTCGAAACGGTCGTTTTTTTCAATTGAATCTTCGCGTTTCAGGTGTTTTTGAGACTTTTGGGAAAAATCATGGAAAATTTAAAAAAAAAACAAAAAAACAATGGCGCTTACGACGTTTTGCCGTTACGTTGTTTTTTAATTTTCCTTTTGAATTATAATGACAGAACGACGTATCCGCCCAACTTACGACCTTCTGCACTTACATTTTTCGACCTCGTAATTTCAATTGATCTATACGTTTTGAACGTTTTCAGAGCGAATGGCGTGAAAAAAAAATTATACGACCTTTTGCCACCAAAATCGTGTTTTGGCGCTTACGACCTTATGTCATTAAACACGCGAGGTATGAACCTCGTTTATAAGCGATAAAATAGACAAGGACAATGTTTGTATTACTTCGCAGTGGTATCAAGTTCCAAGAGCCAGAATTTTGAGACTTGTAAGGGGCCGTGCATAAATGACGTCACCACTCAAGGGGGAGGGGGGAGTCACCGAAAATGTGACGTTTTGTGACATGGGGGGGGGGGGGGGGTACACGCAAATGTGACGTCACATTTCGAAATTTCAATTTTTCTTCAATATCCAGTCAAAAAACTCTGTCTCAAATTTGAAAATATGTCCTAGTATTCATCTAGTCCCAAGTTTTGGATGTGCAATTACAGTACTAATCAAAATACTTAATAAAAGCCTTAATTTTGGAAAAAAAAGAGTTTTTAATGCGTTTTTTATTACTGAGGGGGGGTATGTGAAAGTTTTGTGACGTCACCTTGGGGAGGGGGGGGTCCAAGCTTTGTGACTTGGTGTGACATGGGGGGAGGGGGGGTCAAAAAAGGCAGAATTCATGGTGACGTCATTTATGCACGGCCCCTAATCCAATTTACCTCCAAATAACCACTATAAAGATATGATTAGATCTAACTACGAATAAATTATCTGCAGTCTCCAAGCTGACTCAGAAAATGTTAGCCAGCTACTAGACGACTAGACGACTCTATGAATTTGGCACGTTTTTTATCCAGGTTCAGTAAACCCGCGCGATGAGGGTTTTTATCTCTCGACTAATGTACACTTTGCGATAAATCATATTTTACTCGATCCAAAGAGCCTCGACTGGATTTAATGATCCCATCGCGGTGAAGAGAATAAACTTTTATCGATATCAAAATCTCATAGCGCGAGTGCTGACGGGCTAAATAGCAGAAAATCACTCTTGAAGAGTGGATGCAGGTTACTTTCGAGCAATGGATGGTCTTTTTCACGGTCACTCTTATGACCACTTTCGACGAGTGAATAAGTCACTCTCGTCAATGCTATGATATCGATTATTTCCCTTCTAATCGTTTACCTGCTGTAAAAAATGTTCGTTGTGAACTTCCAACACATGTGTTGGAAGTTTTATGCACATACAGGAGTCATAAAATCACTTCACAATTTAGTAAAATTAGTTTACAAATACGACGAATTTACTACACAATTTTGTTAAATTCGTACACAATTTCGTATTTTTGCTATGACCGTGTAGTAATATTAAAAATTTGTTCATAAATTCAAAGAACATGCATAGCGATTCACTTTGCTATACTAAATTTGTAATTTTACAATACTTTCGTGTAGTTAATGTGTAGTAAATTCACAATCATTTTTTACAGTGTTTCAAACTAAATTTTACGATTCTCAGACTCGCAGACGTTATCAACCTAATTTTTTTTTTTTTTTTTCAATTACGTACCATTCATTTCTTGTATCAGTGTGAAACCACGTCTGGAATCATCTTTCAAGAGACTGAAGGATCGAGGCGATGTGGAATTCAAAGTATTGTGGTATCTCGAGTTTTTGCCCGCCATGCGAAAAAAAAATATTATAATATACCGGCAGCTATCTTATCGGTGACGCTCGTTAGTTCTTTCCAGCCAAGGTACACGCTTGCAACTAACTAACGCTGTCAGCGTGCAGTGGCTTTTTGATCAAAATTTCGTATGCCCCCCGTCCAGCAGGTAACGAAGGTGACATACAATTACATATACCGATAGAACTGTTCATTCAGAATCGAAGAGGCCGCAAGTCAAGTCACTTGACGACGTTAAAAACGGCTTGAATAAGGAGAAAAGGGACTCTATAAGATATCAAGTAATACTTGAGGAAAAATTTTCGAGGAATTTTTATTGGATTAGAATCTACGGATTTTGTGTCTGACGCAAGCATTAAAAAAGTCATTGAAAAAAAGAAAAGAAGAAGATGATCTTTCGTTTCGTTGCATTTAGATTTGGGTACATTTCAATCATTTGGAATTCATTTTTATTTATTTTTTCATTTGTGGATCATATATTTGGACATTTATCATTCATCGTCATGTTCTTGCTGCACTAAATCGCGAACTTCAGGTTCAGGTTGCCAATATGTTCTCATTTATTCCGCAACTATTGAGCCTCAGAATTCACGTTTATCTGGACCCACTAACCCAGCGGTTCTCAACCAGCGTAACGCTTTCGTGTGACACATTTTCGTGACATTGGCCATCTTTAACCCTATACCAAACCAGTGGTGCACTATTAACCCGAAAACGGAATGATTTTCAATCCTAATACAGAATCTGGTTGACAAAACAAGAATATGAGTGCGAAGTAAAAGACAAAAGCTCGCTAGGGGCGGAAGCTTCTATACTAACCCCGATAATAAACTGTCGTATGACATGATAATTGCAAGTGCAGTGTACAACTGGCTGGAAAGTCAGTTGAAGTCAACTGAAGTTAGTCGTACTCAATTGCATTCTGAAGTCAGTTCGAGTCAGCTGAAATCAGTCGAAGCTGATAGAATTTTGAATTCAGTTGAAGTCTGAAGTCAGTCGAAGTCAATTGAATTTTGAACTCAGTTGAAGTTTAAAGTCAGCTGAAGTCAGTTGAAGTCACCTAGAGTCAGTCCTAGTCGATTGAATTCTGAAGCCAGTTCGAGTCAGCTGAAATCAGTCGAAGCTGATTGAATTATGAACTCAGTTGAAGTCTGAAGTCAGTCAAAGCTTAGATATAATTGAATTTTGAACTCAGTTGCAGTCTGAAGTCAGTCGAAGTCAATTGAATTTTCAACTCAGTTTAAGTTTGAAGTCAGCTGAAGTCAGTTGGAGTCACCTGAAGTCAGTCGTACTCGATTGAATTCTGAAGTCAGTTCAAGTCAGCTGAATTCAGTAGAAGCGTATAATTGAATTTTGCACTCAGTTGCAGTCTGAAGTCAGTCGAAGTCAATTAAAATTTGAACACAGTTGAAGTTTGAAGTCAGCTGAAGTCAGCTGAAGTCAGTTGGAGTCACCTGAAGTCAATCGTACTCAATTGGATTCTGAAGTCATTTCGGGTCAGCTGGAATCAGTCGAAGCTGATTGAATTTTGAACTGATTACCAGTTGGAGTCTGAAGGCATCTGAAGTCAGTCGAAGTCAGTTTACTTGATGAAGTCCCAACGTCTTGAAGGCTCGAAGTAAGAATATACAGTATATTAGGCAGCGTTCTGTCGTTATGGTGTGTCGGAAAACCGACGAAATAGTTTTATTTGAGCCTTGATTATTTTTCCTGCATGTTGAATCCAAATCGGGATGAGTCTGAATGGAAAAATAAATAGAGAATCTAAGTCTGGACAGGTTTTTGTGAGTCTGTCAGGTTTTCGGTTAGTCAATGAGGAAAATAATATATCCGTGACTTATGACTATGAAGTCGACTGCTACAATTCCATCCAAATCACTTTCTTGAATTTTTTTTAATTATGCCCTGTAACGCTGAAAAATTACTGATTCATCGATTAAACCCACCGCGATTGACGGTGTAGCCGTAGGTGGTATGATTCATGATACGGAAAGTACACAATGAAGAAAAACAGAGGACTCGAATTCATTTCCATGAATTATATTTCTATGTCTATCACGCGATATCTATAAAATTACAGAATTTGCTGATAAGCTATAGCAAGAATTGACATGTGACACGAGAACTTGAAAGATTGCATTACTCTATGATTCTTCTTGACAAAATTCGACCAGATGTGATCTGCCTCTCGGTCACTGGCATCAATTGTTGTTACAATTAATTGGTTTTTATACAGTTGTTATTGCCGGCTGATCAAAATCCTGCTGTTATGATACTGATAACTAATAACCAATTGTGGTTACACAAAAATAGACAAATAAACGAAGAGTAATGAATAGAAAATCACCTTTGCTTTATTTCTCCACACAATGTCCCACATCAAGATCATGTAATCCACGATTGTCACAACTGGCAATTTAGAAGATCCAGAAAAGGAATGACGCATCGATAAACTAGGAGAAAAATGTCCTCTTTTCAACAGAATTAAATTGCCGGTTTGTCAGACTGTACAAAATCTTCAATAAAACCATGTAAAGTCTTCCGGTATACGATTGAAAAGAAAAAGTAAAGAAACTCTGTATATCAATGAAATCAATCATTTTGTTGATCCAATTGGAAGTTGTTTGGTGTAATCGCGGTCCATATCCTTGGAATACGATATACTAATCAATTAGTCTTGATGTTTAGTCTTGATGTGCACCGCATAGATCCGCACTATACAATAATTGGTGGCTAGATGTAAAAAAAATTCTTTGACATTTGACATAATGAATCATACGTTGAAATCAAATTTGGAAAAAATATAAATAATTACGTTTAATACAAATACAAAACAAAGGATTAAATTTTGTCCAAAATAAACATTTTTTGCAATTAAACCACTAAAAAAAATTAAGAACCAAAAATATTGTAAAATTATTCTTATCGTCGTCAGAATTTGTCACGAAAATATGAATAAAAATGTAGAAACACTTTGCGATGTAAGGATTCAAAAGATTACCAGGTTAAAAGTCAAATGCTAACGATAAGCCTTCTGACGTCAATGCAGTTTTTTTTCACCTGAATCTTAGTGATTCGAATGAATATATGCGCAGCTACATCCGTGATGAATATAATTAGAAGTCAGAGTACCGAATCTTAGGGATTTGAACAACTCTGAAATGTCTCGTGACAACACACAAAAAATCGTGTGTGCTCACCCACAACAACACAATGACGTCCCTATAATATCCCTTGGATATTTTATCGGCATTGCATATGCTGGATATCCATGGAATATCCAGAATAGTCCGAGGGATGGCCATTGGATATACCATGGATCCCCAGATGTCCGCCGTTTGGACCGTCCCGAGGATGTTTTGATTAGATATCCATATAGGACATTTTAAGACATCTTTCGGACCATTCAGGACATTTCAAAATACGTTTCGGGACTTTGCTAGGCTAGTGCGAGGACTTGAAAATTTTTTCCGAAAATGGCAGCACGTGAAGGTCTTCAAGGAAAAGGATAGATGAATCAGGTTTTTAGGTCATTTAACCGCAATGACAGGTATACATATATTATTTATAGGTATCGTTCTATATATTATTATCATTCGATCGGCCCTTCGTATATCCTGAGGACATGCATGACAAATGGATCCCCAAATTGAATGTTTTATGGATATTCCCACGATATCTGATCGATTCTGGATATCCCAAACATCGCATGGATATTTCATATGTCCTGGATATTTGTTGGAGCCCCATATGATCATCCACTGGATATCGTGTGTTGTGTGAGCAATACCACACGACAGATGTGAAAACTTGTATGGCATTGGAGCAGTGACGCATTGAGCGCGAGATCGAGCGTCTCTCTCGCGCTTGGCTAAGTCGACTCGAGCCGAGTTTACCCGATCGAGCGTTACACAGCCGAGCGTGACGGCTCAGTCTCATTCACTACCCAGGAAAAAGTATACACGGTGCGCCTAGAGGAGTTTTCACCTCGAAGATGATGAAACAAGGTAATACGATCCACATTATAGGAATGTGATGAAATAAAAATGTACTTCCATTTTCGAGGCATTAGTGATAAATCACGAAATGAAAAGTAAACAATCGGGCGCGGACGTGGTACCACCGATAAGAGTTGCGCAAAGATTCACAGGCTTCGAGTATAAGACGAGTTCGGTTTTATAAATATACGCAGTTCGACGTATTTCACGCCGGCCGGCGCTCAAAGCCCGCAGCCCGTTGGCCACTGGCCGCGCTCGTGTACCAAAAATAATCATATCTAAACTGTGCACCGGTGTCGCGACACCACTTCGCAAGATGAGAGAGAATGCGCGTTCGTACTCTGCATAAGTACCACTTTGAAACAGCTGGATTAACGTAGTTTCCTTCTCGGGTTATTTTGAGTCAGAAATAGCATTCAAAAAAGCTATTTAAAGTGCCCTAGTTACTATGTTGTGCCTGAAATTCCACTCCGATAGGTTCTTACTCTTCATCATTCTGCTTATGCTCGGTGTCAACGGCTCTCGAGACGTCCGAACGTGAGTGTGATTCGTCCATGTGGCTAGATGGAGAAGAAGTACTAAAACAATGTGGAATGAGAAGCTAAGTTTTATTTTATTTGTTTGTTTTTGTTTTTTGATTCGTCAGAGTTGAAAAATGGGCGGAAAGAATCGGCGCGGATCTCTGGGATTTGGCGGAAGCCGTGGCGCGGCCGCAAGAAATAAAAAATGTAAGCACCACGGGAATGACTGAAACATTTTTTTTCTGTCATGAAATCTGTTTCATAAATCTAAACCGCCTCCTCAGCGGTACTGGGAGCTGAATGCCCGCGTCGAGAACAAATCGGGGGCTGAATTGATCGACATAATTAGCGAAAGCGTGGGGCGAATGCTCAGGCGAAAGATGGACGCCATACGATGCATTCTAAAAGTGGCAGAATCGGCAGCCGAGGAATTTGACGATTCGGAAATAAGGAATGTGACCAAATTCACTAACGAAAGTATCCTGGAAATGGACCTCACTTATGTCTCCAGCAAGTACAGCTTGGTACCAGGATCGGGGATACCGCTCATGCCAGAGTCCATAAAAAACAACTCCGCCTTGTACGCGTAAGTACGCGAAATCATTGTGACATAGGTACCGAACGTGAGATCCGTACATTCGCCACATGTTGCAGAGGGATGACACTGGAGAGTGATTCCCACTTCGACGAAATACCGGTGAACACGGATTACTCGGCAGTCCACGTGCCCACGAACATATACGACCTGGACCCCGACGTGAACGTCGCCATACAATGGTCGAAAAAGCTGGACGCCGTGTTCCGCCAGAATTACAGATCCGATCCCGCACTATCGTGGCAGTACTTCGGCTCGAGCACGGGAATCCTTCGGCTGTATCCCGCCATGCAGTGGAAAAGCGAGGACACCAAGGGCGAGACGATCCCCGATCTGTACGACTGCAGGAGGCGCAGCTGGTTCATAGAATCGGCAACATGCAGCAAGGACATGGTCATCCTTCTCGATATGAGCGGCAGCATGTACGGAATGTCATACAGCATCGGTAAGGGGACGACGGTCTTCGACGTTCGACGCCAAGTCTGATCAATGGTCTCGTTTTCATCAGGAAAGGCAACCGTTGGCGAGATACTGGACACGCTGTCAAACAACGACTTTGTCACTGTCATCGGCTTCTCGAACGAAACTAGAGAATTGGTGCCCTGTTTCAAGAACAAGCTGATCCAGGCCACGCCGGAGAACAAGGAGACCTTCAAGCAAGGAATGGAAGGCATAAAGGTCGCGGAGCCGGCGAACCACTCTATGGCTCTCGACAGGGCCTTCAGCCTCTTGGAGGGCTACCGGAAAATGAAAGGCTGCAGCTCGACGACGCCCTGTACGCAGGCCATTATGCTCATCACGGACAGCGTTCCGGGGAATCTGACCGAGGTGAGTGGGAAAATTCAAGCAGCATTCGCACGGTATGAGCTTGACGCTGTTTCTTGAAGGTTTTCGAAAAGTGGAACTGGCTGGATAACGGGACGCGAATACCCGTCCGTGTCTTCACTTACCTGATTGGTCGCGATGTCACAAACGTTCGTGAGATTCAATGGATGGCCTGCCTGAACAGAGGCTACTATTCCCACATACACGATCACTCGGAGGTCAGGGAGCAGGTGCTGAAGTACATTTCCGTTATCGCGAGACCTCTGGTTCTCCAGAAAGTTCGTCACCCTATAATCTGGACCCACGCGTATGCGGATATTTCGGTAAGTATTGACGCCAGAGTTTCTTTTTTTTCACAATTTTTCTAATTTTATGTATAGAATTTTTCCGGTCCTGATCACCCTCGTCGCCCCCCGATCTGGGCTGTTTATAAAATAATTACCCGAACGTGGATCGCAGCCTGAAAATTTTATTTTCTTTTTTTACAGTTTGTCTTGTTATCACTGATTATTCTTGTTATTCGTATGTATCTTCATATCATACCTCTATGTTGTATATATGTGTGTATATATATACCTATGTATCAACTGTGCAAACGTGTAGAACCCGGTACTAGCTACGTGGCTTCGGCTGGTAATGGAACACCAACATCTAGGCTCGAGACTGATGAAACATGAGAATGGAAAACAGCAAGGAGTGCAAATTGACGAAGACGCGATCTACATTAAGAAGGTTTTGAGCATCCACAACAAAAAAAAAAACCCGATCACCACAAAAATCACCCCATGCTCGTTAATTTGATTTTTCTTCCTCCCTTTTTACTTATTATTATTGTTATTATTATTGTATCTCGACTGGTTTATCTTTTGCTCCACATTTTTAATCTCCATTATCACGGAAATTTCCTAGACCGTTGCTCGCAGTCGTGTTATCACGCTGAATCCCAATTTTGTATTCTAGTTTCATTCAGTGCAGTAACGATCACTACACTGTGATTATATTTTTTGTTGTTGCTGTTGCTCCATGCCCTTAACTATCCCTATTGTCGTTATTATCGTTGTTGTTAATATTGTTGTTGCTGTTGTTGTTGTTGTAGTTGTTGAAGTTTACTGTTATGTTGTTCTTTGCAATCCCCTTCATCATGGAATGTCACTATTCGGACTGTACGCAGAACGTGAAGAAACCTTGCGTCATTAATTAGACCAGAAACGTAAAATGAACGATAACAACAATTCCTAAGATTTGACTATGAAATATTATGATCTGTATCTAAATTCACCATATTCACCCCAAGGGACAAATTTCTGTACCTTCGCGCGTACTGCGGACAGAAATCAACCTTCCTACCTAGGAGATACTCTACGTATGTATTAAGCATGCATTGGCCACAAATTGTAGAAATCAATCACTTTGCAAATCTAGTGTCACGATGAAATCACGTCATCCATGAAATCATTTCAATCATGCACTCTGAGCATCATGTAGTTGTGCAGGTGATTGATTTCTCATCCATGATATAAATGTCAAATTGGATACATGTGTCTAAAAATTGTGCTACAAAATTTGAAGATCCATGAATCGGCGTTTTAGGTTCGTCCACGGAACGATACAGGAAACTTGACAAGTACCAGCAACAACAACGGCACGAGCACCAGCAACAGCACTAGTACCAGCAACATACCAGGCGTTCGTAGCGGCACAAAAATCCGTAACGACACAACCCCAGTCAAGAAACCAGCAAGACCAGAATACAAGTTGTTGACGTCCGTCAGTATACCAGCATACGACAGGAAGGGTAACGCGAACAACATGTCGAGATCCGCGAATCTGTTGGGTGTAGCTGGAACGGACGTTGCACTGGACGAGATAGTCAAGCTGACTCTACCCTTCAAGCTCGGAGTGAACGGGTACGCTTTCATAGTGTCGAACAACGGCTATGTCATCATGCATCCTGACCTGAGACCGGATGCCGAAGGAGAACTCACAGTCAACTACAACAGCATAGATCTCACCGAGGTCGAGATCCTCGATGATGAAAGTTTGCCCAGGTAAAATTATACTAGAGTAGGGGAGACCGGGGCTAGTTGTCACACTTTTTACTCTCTGATTTTTTGAATTTTTCCAAAAATTTTTTTCGCAAATCTTGAGATACGGTATTGTAGATGCATCCTTTGCGCACCTACAGAAAATTTTTGGTTATTCTAAAGCAAGTCTGAGTAGGTTTTTTCGAATTTTCAAAAAAAATTCGCGGAGTGTGACAACTTGCCCCGAGGCGGGGTAAGTTGTCACAGACCCCGGGGTAAGTTGTCCCGAGTATTTTAAATGGCGAAAACGGGTTTCATTGTATTGTCTCCTGGAAACCACGAAACAGTCAACCTAGACTCCGAACACCCCACAAACCATGCGAAATCCCACCCAGACTCCGAGAATCTTGAGAAAGTTGACCTCAACTCAAAAAACCATGGTCAAGTCAAAATGGGGTGAGTTTTTACACGTGACAACTTGCCCCAATCATTTTGTGACAACCTGCCCCGACGCGCTATTTTGTTTAAAAATTTGCACATCTTGCTGACCCGCCATTCAAATATCAACAATATGTACATCAAATGAAAGCGTTAAGAATAACCTTTCCGAATATCGTGTAGCGAAATTTCTCAAGGCAGTCTAGAAAATTAGAAAAAACATATTAGAAGATGGAAAATAATTACTTTTCAGGTCCGATTTCAGTTTATCGATCACTGCGAGGCCGAATATGATGCGATATTCAATTTAACGACATTAGTTTGTTTCAAACATCGAACTACAACTTTGATCTATAGCACCGTTCGATCTGTTATCTAGCGGTGGAGATATGGACACTGTGACAACTAACCCGTGTGACAACTAGCCCCGGTCTCCCCTATACGATGCCGCCATTTCCTGTCACATGTTTCATGACAGAATTTATTGACCAGGAAACCGGCGGCGACTGTGCTGAGATTGCGGGAGGCTCTGGTTAACCACGAATCATCAAATATGAAGGGAATTCCGGTGAAACATCATTACGATGACAATAGGAGGGTCACCTTGGAAAATCGCGATTACTTCTACGCACCGCTACCGGAAACGCCATTTGGAATCGCCATCGCTCTACCCGACTATGGAACCACCTGGATAAAGGTAGGGCTTCGATGTTCTCCACATTTCCCTTCACGATGACCGGTATTTTGTGTATCGGGTAACAGGTCGGTGACGAGATAGCGAAGAACCAGCACAACAACATCAGGATCCTCGACTTGTTCGAGGGCGACCGTTGGCGGGTTCATCCGAAGTGGGTCTACTGCCGTTTTCACTACTTGGAAGGTCACGAGTTCCATACGGTCGAAAACGAGACCCGTCACTTCCTCGGGGCTTTGGATGAACCGGATTGGTACTGGGCGGAACAATACGAAGAGCCCGACGGTGGGTACAGTGGATGGAACGAAACGGACGATGACGGCGAAGCCCGGAAGTTGAACTGCAGCCGGACGACCTTGGACAACGAGGCGCATTACTGCAATGCGGAGCTCATGCAGCTTCTGGTCTTCGACGCTAGGGTGACGAACTGCTGCTTCAGCGAGGATTTCAAATTCAGAAATAGCCAAGAAAAAGAACTCGGCAAAGCCTACGAAGTTTTCGTTCGATTTGTTGCCACACAGAGCGGACTCACCCGTTGGCAGAATATACAATTCCCTTCAGACATTGTACAGGAAGAGGGAGAGGTAGAGGTAGAGGTAGAGGAAGAGGCCGAAGAAGAGGCAGAGCCTAAGAAGGAGTTTGGGGATCGGTACCCGCGGGCGATCAATGAACCGTGGTACAAAGGCGCCATCTTCCAACACAACATCGAAGCAGACAGCCTTTCCATCACAGGTAAGCATTATACCGGAGTGGGAGATTGAATTTCGAGTATTTTACCGATCAATTCTATACTCCTCTCATATAGTCGCCTCGAATGCTGGAATGGACGCGATCGTGACCGTTGCCCAGGGTATATTCCCCAAGGACGGTGGCATAGAGGCGCCAGCTGCGGTTGTGGGCTTCCAAATGCCGATGCTGGCATTTTTAGAGAGATTCAAAAACATAACTTCATCTTCATCAGACTCTTATCTGAAGTGCGATAGCCTTGCGACTGATTGTTATCTCCTGGACCAGAACGGCTACGTGGTTACTTGCAACTCGTACAACGACACGGGGAAATTCATGGGCGTAGTCGACGGTGCGGTAATGGGATCCATGGTCGCACAGGGACTCTACAAAGCCGTATCCATCTACGACTACCAGGCGCTTTGCCCTACGGAGGTGAGTTCCATTGCGACGTGAGCAACCCGCTGATAACGGAAATAATCATATTCTCCTGCTTCAAGATGATAGAGGGCTCTGCTTCCTCTATCTTTGGAAAGCCTGTGCAGCATCTGACGCAGATTTTTGTCTGGTTTTTGACTCGGCTGATATGGCTCACCACGGAGCTCATCAATCTCCCGGTATCCTTTGCCAGAATACACCCCAAGGGGGACGATAGTCCCGATCCACCACCGCCGGCTAAAAAAGTCACCAAGTATTACGCCTGTGACAGAGAACGAACTCTGTACATACTTGAACTGGACGTCGCTAACGCTGGTATAACCAACGTCTCGGAACATGGGTCACGACCCTTCTGGGCCGAGAAGGTGCGGAGCCTGATTTCCTCGTTCAGTTTCTTATTTTTTCGTCGACTTGAATTCGATTCATCTTCCAGGTCCCGAAGACGAACCTCATCCTCGTGGTTATCAACGCGATGTACCCGAGTCCTTGGCAACGTAATACAACCGAGTCTTGGGAACTGACACCGAGCTCATATTCTGACGAATTTTTAGAGGCTCCCTGTCACAAGTTGAGCCTCAACAACCTAGCTAGACGGGGACTAGAAGGCTGTTACGCGGAACATCCCCTGGAAGACGAAGTCGAGGAATGTGGTGGCGCGTCTAGGACCCAGTTCCAGATCTCAGGATCGGTGATCGTTTTCACAGGGTTCGTGATGTTCATCAATCTATTCCGTGTCTAGGGATACTGTATACTACCTACGTTAATAAAATTATGCATTTATATGATACTGTCCGTTTTTTTAATGAGAAATCCCTTCATCCTCTCCCTTCGATATCATCAATGCCCAAGAAAACGAGGCAGGAGGTAAGAAATACCATAACTTTGTGGTGAATAGCCGAAAGGCACACAACTTGAGCTTCAATTACAAAAAAAAAAAAAATGATCTTGAAAATGGTGGCCTCCGGATGACGCGTAAATACTCCATTTCTACATTATTATCTAAGTTTTAACCGAAAAGTTTCGGTATCTGACCTTTCATTTTGGGAAAACACAAAAAAAAAAAAATAATAATAATAATAAATAAATACGACTTACGACTAAAATTATGTACCTCGTTTTGATATTTCACGGACGCCCTTCATTTGGTTATAACTACAACTGTGTTTATATCGTTTTGATCAGCGCTTTTTGCAAGCTCCACCTTCCACGGTGTCTGCAGGCCACAATTTCGAGACCAATTGTATTTTCATTCTGCGAAAGTAGGCCTAGCTCGTCTTCTTATTGTTTTTTCTTCCTATATTTCGCACAAAGTTACTGTAGGGGAGAGTGGGGCACTATGGGTCAGTTTTCACTTTTTGATTTTTCTAATTTTTTTGGAAAGATATTTGAAATTGTGACCAGGTGGAATTCATGACTCAACTCATTGGCAACAATGTCCAAAAACTAAAACTCGGATATCTTGCATAGCAAAAATAAGAAGAATGCATTTCCAAAGAAGAATTTTTGACCCATTGTGCCCCACCCGTGGGGTACAATGGGTCACCCCATGGGGCACTACGGGTCAACCTGGTAATCAGCTGAAAGTGATGCAATTTTCTACAAAATAATTTTTTTTATTTAATTTAGTAAGCACCTAATGCCTTTTCCAGTCCAGTTACTCAATCAGTCGGAATCATTGAATCAGTAGGAAAAAAACAGCGTCAACGTACATAAATGAGTATGAGATTGTGACGTTTCTTTTACAAAAACATAATTTAGGAGTTAAAGTCGCGATTCCCGATAACGAACTGTCTACTGGGGATCATTTTGAACGTTAATTAGTGAAAAACCTGATCGGATGATGAAAATGTGCTATTTCCATGGATCTTAAATAAATTGACCCATTGTACCCCACGCTCGAATTTTTTCAACAAACTGATTTTACCTAACCAAAAAACGCATATTTAACTTTGGGCCATACGTGATTTTCTAGCCTAGGTATGTAAGTATTCATTGATATGATGACAATTGGCCGTATCTAATCCGTAAAAATGTGAAAACGAAACTTAGCAGGATTTTTTTTCCAACTTTGAGGGCGTCAAATAGCTATTTATGTGGCATGCGCCGAAAGTAACTGTTTATTCGGCAAGGTTATGTTTTTCGTACGAGCCGTTGATTTTACCTGGCGAGCCGAAGGCGAGCCTTGTAAAGCAACGGCGAGTACTAAAAACATAACCTTGCTGAACAGTTACTTTCTGCGCGCGCCCCATACAATATTTTTTACGGAAAAGGCATTAATAGTCACTTGGACGCCAGTTGAGTTCCGCACGAACTGCGTATAGAGAGAGGGTAACCTGCGGTATAAAAACTTTATTCCGCAACTTTGACGTGCGCACTTCGAACTGCGCATCAAAGTTGCGGAATAAAGACTTTATACCGCAACTTTGAACTTAGCGGTATAAAGTGCCACTTGCCGGAACGAAAACAGGCGTCAGAAAGTGACTTTGTAATGCCTGTGCCGTAAAAACAAACTTTCAGTCACTGAAACGCACCATGTTGAAATAAAACGAGTAACGACACGTTAAAACAAGTGACTGTAGGTCACGAACCTGCCACCCAGGTGCCACCTCTTTACAACCCTCGAGGGCGGAGATGGCAGCATTGACCCATAGTGCCCCATGACCCATAGTGCCCCACTCTCCCCTACTTGAGGGCGAAGTTCCTATTTTTTCGGTTTTGCCCTAGCTCCCTTAATCCGAAGATGAGCTGAGGTCAAGGTATTATCAAGGTCGTAAGCGCCAAAAAAGCGATTTTAATGGCAAAAGGTCGTATAATACTTTTTTCCATGCCAATCAATCGCTCCAAAAATGATCAGAACGTATAGATCAATTGAAATAACGGGATTCGACAAATGTAAATGCAGAAGGTATTTTGGGCGAATACGTCATACTTTCATTACAATTGTTTAAGAAAAATAAAAAAAAAAAAGGTAAAGGCAAAACGTGGAACGCAAAGATGAATTTAAATAACGAGCGTTTCGAAAAATTCGATGAAAAATATTCGACAATAAAAGAAGAAGGTCTGAATCGCAAATTTTTTCTATTATTTTTGGCGGATACGACCTCATGCAATTCATGAAAAACATGTTATTTGGACTTAGGACTGCAAGGTCGTATGCACCAGTACTCATATCAAATTTCAACGTTCATGATCGAATCTTCGGGTTTTTAGCCTAAAAATAGGATTAAAAAAAAACCTTTTACCGTTACGGAAAGCAAAAAGCCGTATAATAGCGCTAACGTCCTTATGTCATTGGACACGCGATGTAGCCTAATACATCGTAAAAGAGAGGTTGATTTGTTTCTTGCACTGAGAATAAGGGAATTCGTACCCAGCAAAAAGAAATTTCATGGTCGCACCTCAGGGCCGTATAAGCAGAGGCTCGTTTGCAGTCTTGTCTAAGAGCGCAAGCTCAGTATCCACCCGCGCACGTGTGGGTACTGAACAATGGTGCGGATAGCGGATACGAGCTTTTATACACATAAATTTACGACGGTTACATCGGGCCGGGGTGCGCGCGACGGTGTGGTATCGTCTACGATGGCCAGAGCGCAGTTGTACCGCAGGTCTCGTTACGGTACGATCAATAGCCACGGGAGCGAGGTGAGATTCGATAAGACTGTCAGACACAGCCTTACCTTTGCCTCTACACCCTGGACCCTGTGACTGTATAAATCGCTTCCATTACATCCAAGGGTGACAAATTTGGAAGTGGAATCAATCATGTGGAAGTCATCCAGCAGCGTGTTCTTGATGATCGTCCTTGCGATCCTGGCCGAGGGTCCATTTGGAAGAACCGAAAATATTTCTCACAAAACGTAAGTTTCCATACGGATCAACCCAAAACCGCGTCTTCATTTCAATTCTGCAATAAGGCTTCCTCGGGGTCACACGATCACGATGAGTTCGTTGTGCTTGTACGTGACAGTTTCATAACACTGACACCAGGTTCATCACAATCTGCGATACCCTTATGCTGACCCCAATTAAAATAGGTAATATACACCCGAATATGCATGAGATCATCAGAGCAGAACTGCGCTCACCACTAATGGTGGTTGAGATAAAGTGTCAAAACACAATGGTGCCGGCCTGTATGTGTATGGTAACATTTTACAAAAATACCAACGTCACTTGGCGATATTAAGATTCTAGCAGACAGAGAAAGTTGCGACAAAAGTATTCCTTATTTCATACCCAGCGCAGTAGAGAATAGCTGGAATCTCATCTTCGAACAGACCCTTAATCTCTTGCTACCCTTCACATGATGAATTCAATCGATTGACCAGGAACTTATGCAATTTATGTGCACCACACAGGGTCAAGTCTTGGGCGCATAAATTGGGCTTCGAGCTATCTCAGCTGGGAAAGTACGTGACGGGAGTGCAGGAGGTGCAGGAAAGTTACAAACAGGCTGAAGTGAAGCCCAGAGACGGTAATGCTTTGGTCCAGGAGATAGCCAAGGATGTGGGTTTCATGATGGCGTCGAAGATATCGGCGGTGAAGGTCAGCCAGTCTACTTGGATCTTGGATCTTAACCATTCTCTCCCGGTCGTACTGACAGTGACGTGAATTGATTGACGGAATTGTTTTTACTACAGCGGATAATGGACGTTGCTGAAACGTTGGCAGAGACGGCGAGAGAGGATATCAACGCTTCTGCCTACGTGTACCACAACGCGAAGGAAAATACACTGAACATGACCTACAGTCCTCACTTTGGACGTGAAGTAAATCTGAACTTCTCGAACTTCCACGTCCCGACTAACGTCTATCAGCAAGCTATGAACGTCGTCCAGGCCATTTCGTGGGCTGAGAAGCTCAACACAACCTTCATAAACAACTACGACGTCGACCCTTCGTTGTCTTGGCAGTACTTCGGCAGCTCTACCGGCTTCATGACGCAGTATCCAGCGATCAAATGGACCATGGAACCCGTCGATCTCTACGACTGTAGGACACGCAGCTGGTACATCGAGGCCGCAACGAGTCCCAAGGACATGTTGATCCTGGTAGACAGTTCCGGCAGCATGACGGGAATCCGTAAAGAAATAGCCAGGCACGTGGTGAACAGCATCCTCGATACGTTGGGGAACAACGACTTCGTAAATATAATAACTTTCTCCAACGAGACCAGCGACATAGTTCCCTGCTTCAAGGACACTCTGGTCCAAGCTAACCTGGCCAACATCAGAGAGCTCAAAGTAGAGTTGGAAAAGATCGAGACCGACAGAATAGCGAACTTCACCGCGGTCTTAACCCGCGCTTTCGAACTCTTAAAGTCTTATCGCACCGAGCACGAGGGTGCCAGGTGTAACCAGGCCATCATGCTGATCACAGACGGCGTCCCTTACAACCATAAAGAAATATTTCAGAAATACAATTGGCAGGACAATCCAGAGGAACCTGACTGCGCAGACATGCCGGTAAGGGTCTTCACCTATCTGATCGGACGCGAAGTGGCTGATGTTCGGGAGGTCAAGTGGATGGCCTGCGCGAACCGAGGATACTACGTGAAGCTTTCAACGATGGCGGAGGTCTCGGAGAAGGTAAGAAGGATGTAAGTGTCTTGTCAGCTGCTTAAACTCATCTCGGGTGTTCCAGGTGCTGAAGTACGTCCCGGTGATGGCGAGGCCTCTGGTTCTCCAGCGTAACGAACATCCGGTAATCTGGACGCCGGTTTACGCCGACGTAACGGACCCGAAGATGACGGACTACTTGTGGGATCAGAAGGAGCGTATATTTCAGAGGGAACGCGTTAAGAGCTACAGGAAGGACCCGAACACCTGGTCCGAGAGGGTGAAAACGGAGCGAAAATTCGTCAAGGTGCATAAAAGGACGGAGACAGACAAGACCCAACAACCGTACAGGCTGATGACCTCCGTCAGCGTGCCGGTGTTCAATCGGAAACTAAACGCGGTGAGTATAGAACCGAGGGTAGTCCCTCGACTTAACATCATTTCTGGACACGTTTCATAGGAAATCGGACAAACGTCCCTTCGAGGAGGAAAGAAGACGGTCTGTGACCCACGAGAGTGGGATCGGAGTAACTTTATCACAGTTTTACTTTAGATTTCCCTGAACGCACTAGGCGATGAAATGTGTAGAGCAGACGGTGCTCAGAATGTCTAGCAGAGAGAGAACGACTCCCTGCATCTTGAGTACCGGATTCACGTTGCTCTCTGTCCACAGAACCTAACAGAGCAGATACTGGTGAACGAGGCCTACTGGGTGACGAAGACTCGAGAGGTTCGCAGCTGAATCCAGCGTTGTTTCGAATGCTTTCAGTGCATAGATTGAGAAGTTAATTTACCCCGCAAACCCCGATCCTTGGAGCCTGGCCAATTTCTGTACCGAAGAATGCATAACTTCGGGTTTTACTTCGCGGGGATGAAAAAAAAATAAAGTGAGAACGATCGTACATTTCCATTCGGGTATTAATAATCCGTTATCCAAACAAACGTCAACGCCGGGGCGTCGTAACAGATAGAAATGGAAATGAATACTCGGGGCGATGCTTCTTTGGTACAGGCCTCGATTCCTTTCCACTTTTAGGTCTACGTTCGTCCGTCCGTATCTTGACTTATACATATACATATATTCTTTGATATCAGATTAGAGTTCAATTTAGTGTATACTGCAGTCATAGTTACGTCATTTGTTGAATAATATAAATTAGATAGAGGAAGGATATTTTTGGTGGTAGATGGGTGGAAGGGTTGCCAAAAACTCACAGACTAACATTAAGCATAATTATTTGTACGCTAAAACTGACTGTTATCCATAGATTTGGTGTTTCTAATCGGTTTTGACGTTTCGTCAGAGGGCGCGAAGTTCGCGCCACCCGGTGCCACCCGATGCCATCCTAGAACGATCTTGAACAGTGTTGAACCGTAATTGATTAGAGGCCCCGCCCGTCCCGTTGGATCGTTGCGAGAGGCGATATCCCGCTAGCGTATTATAATTCCAATTATACTGTATAATTATACAATTTTTAATAACGTTATTCATCGATATCGTAATTTACCTAATGCTAGATATATTAGTTAGTAGAAAATGAACAAAGCTCGGAGGACCGGAAACAAATTTCAAGCAATGACAAAGCGAACATCAACAAAAATGACCATACGTCCTCTGAGCTTCCATGATTTATCCATTATACTTATATTGTTATAACAAACTATATTTGTGATATGATTCATTTTGTTCCATAGGATAGTATTTTTTTTTTAACAATATACGATAATCAGTTATTATCACGTTACCGAGTATAGAAGTTTAACCGTAGTCTTCTAGACACTTTGTTTTGTTTTTTTTTTCAAATATTTTACTTGACCGTCTAACTCATCTTAATTTTGTTACTATAACAACAAAAGAACGGTATTAACGTTGAAATAGTATATACATATATTGAACATACCTACTATGAAATATATACCTTATTATAAAATTAGAAATGTGTTGATTAGAGAGTTACTAATTATTGTTATTACAAATAGCGTTGGTTGGGGAAGGTAGAAAAGCTTCTGGTAATGAAATTTGAAATGATCAATATCATATAGAGTCGTACAAAGAAAAACGTATGGCAATTGTCGAGGATTTGTTGATAATAAATTCTCATTCGCAGTCGCGGATTGCTGATCTGCTTGGAGTCGCTGGTATCGACGTTCCCATCACAGATATCGAGAGACTGATGTTACCCCACATGGTCAGTATACTTTCACTTGTCATCGAAATACTTGAAGCCTGATAAAAATCTGTATCTTTCCAGCTCGGTGTCAATGGGTATGCTTTCATTGTGACCAATAACGGCTACATCCTAACACATCCGGATCTCCGAGCCGTTGTCAGTACCATGTCATGTGATGATGAATGACGATTTCAGTTTTTGGACAAAAAAAACACGGAACTTAGACGGTTTATTTTCTAGTTTGAGGATATCCTGAAGCCGGCTTACAACAGCGTCGATATGGCGGAGGTGGAGTTGATGGACGATGGGAACGAGGCCCGAGATTTCGAAGCAGGATTACTCATGGTAGGCGAGATTCAATTTTCACAAGGCATAAGTTCACCAATGATCAATTCAAATGATTGACAGTTCCGCGACGCCGTGATAAACCAGTCGACCGGAAACGTAGTGCTGCATACGAAGTACCACTACGATGACATGGTTCGTAAGCTTGTCGTCTTCGTTGATTCGTGATCGTTCGGCATATTCCTTACGTTATCGTATTTCAGCAACGTGTGGGCAGGGTGAAAAGGCATTACCACTACATGAAGATAAACGGTACGTCGTTCACTGTGGTGGTCGCCCTCCCGGAGCACGAACACGGTGGTAGCTACCGAGTCCACGCGATTGAGGAGACCCATCGGTACCAGCATGAAAGTACGGATCATCAATTTTTAATGAATAATTTTCGTTCCAACAGAATTCGTGGTTTCACTGGAAAACTTCGAATGAATTTTAAAAATTGGAGTAAACTATAATATTTCAGATAAAGCTGTGACCGACTACTTCGCGGGCAGAAACTGGCGGGTTCACCCTGATTGGACTTACTGCGGGTGAGTCTCACCATTCGCATCGCGTTGTTTGTTTGATAAAAATTCGACTAAATTTCAATCTTACGACTGGCTTTATCAGGTACCATTACGAAGATGAATACAGATTCGACACTTCGGAGGAAGAAGTGCTCCACTTTCTCAATCGCACCCGCCAAGCGGGGTGGAAGTGGATGGACAACAAAGTCGGATCCCAACCCCCGGAGCATTCCCACGGAGGTTCTCCCCGCGGTGAGTGTTTCACCGATGACCGAAGACTGCTAAACAATTGCCCTATTCTGTTTTCTCTGCAACTGACGCATGATATCGTTCCATTTCTCCAGTGAACACGAGTAAGGTGAACAAGGATTCTTACTACTGTGACAGAAACCTTCTCCTCAGTCTGGTGTTCGACGCTAAGGTAACGGAGTGGTTCGCCAACCCGAGTACCACACGCGAGGAAAAGGGGTGAGTC
The DNA here is from genome assembly GCA_018420115.1 of Euura saliciscinereae. Classification (NCBI taxonomy): domain Eukaryota; kingdom Metazoa; phylum Arthropoda; class Insecta; order Hymenoptera; family Tenthredinidae; genus Euura; species Euura saliciscinereae. The sequence continues at coordinate 15,271 of JAFFZH010014082.1, read as the reverse complement.
GTCAAAAGCTTCTCGAACGTCGAGAATTCCACTCGACGATCAAACTACACATTGCACAGACGTAGGTGCACCACTAACGTCCGCATGTGTGTCTTCCGCACTCACGTTATCACCATACAATAGCATATAGATACGTTACGGTAGAACCTCGATTATTTGGGCCCTGCAGGTGAATCAAGGCCCCAATGTAAGTGAAACGGAAGTCTGGATTGATCGAGGTTCCACTGTATATTTGTTTGATACCGCGTGACGCCAAATTCACGATCCTTGATCAGAATATCGAATAATCGGATCATTGCGTGGGTTCCCGCTCGTAGACTTCTGTGTCTCACAAATATCATCAGATCCTAATGTTTCCGAGCACGCTTTTGTAGTTGCATGACACGGACTCGAAGGTACGATGAAGAAGATCGGGAGGATAATCTGCAGAATTATTCTGTGTGACATAATTTTCGAGCTAACACCACACTTGTGTAAACATATAATTTAATATTCAAATGCACTTCGATTTTTCTCTACTAATACAAGACTTTAACGTCATGCAGACCCTTAGCTAAACTGATGAACCTTCTGCCCAGGTAACACCATCAAATAATGCACCTATATACATACGTTCTTCTACTGTAAAACGTTATCATCTGCGAGTACATATTGAACCTGTGAATAATTACTCGATCCCGCCTCTGTCTCTGTCTATCCAACTCTATAGCTCGCTGCTATACGTTGCCAGAGTTCGACCTATACACGTAGCTCGTTGGCTTACGGCCGCAACGGGGATCTCATTACCAAACCGCAATTGGTTCTCCAATATTGCTCAACCCTTTCACTATTTTATGAAAACGCCATTCCGCCACAGTCCAGATCCACTGCGACGTACCTATGTAGACAGGGTGCCCGAATTCGAATCGAGTCTCGCTCGAATATCTCCTTGTTCATTGAAATGAATTCTCGTTCACCTCAAAACTCAATGACTATCAGATGATTTTCTGCGCGATTATTTTCAATGTCCAAGGGATACCGCGACGCTATACCGATTCGCATGTCGTTCGATTTGAACGGGACACCCTGTCATACATTATAGGACCGCGAGATCGTAATGGTGGTAGATCCGAACGACCTGACAGCGTTCTCCTCGATGCAGGAAAGAGTTTCAACAGCGATTCGGATACACCTTGGCCTTCATGGCGACACACAGCGGCCTCACGCGGTGGCAGGACTTTCCACTTGAGAATGAGACTCAATCGGAGAATCACTTCGGCAAAATGCACCCTAGGGCCACTGATGAAGTTTGGTACCAGCGAGCCGTCGAGCAGCACTACGTCCATCAGGACAGCTTCGTATTTTCGGTTCCCATTGACGAAGCTGGGGCGAACAACAACACCCTAGTCACTGCGAGTCACGCAATTTTCATTGGTAACTTACACGTGGAATACGGATATTAAGGGATTGATGAGACTGTGATTTCTCGTATTTGCACGTTGAAGCACATTCGTTATGTCACATTCCCACTAGGTACCGGTAAGACGAAGGCGCCGGCTGCTGTTGTTGGCTTCCAGTTCAAGCATTCGAAGCTCCAGGGTCTCTTCCAGAACATCACCCATAGCTGTGGCGAGGGGCTGGGAAACTGTCAGCGAACCTGCGAGGACGAGAGTCTTGAATGCTACCTCGTTGACAATAACGGGTACGTTATTGCGGCTGAAAAACCAGAGGACGCCGGAAAATTCTTTGGGAAGATAAGCGAATGGAACAGCTTCGTCATGAAGAGTCTCGTGAGGGAAGGAATCTTCGACGAGATCACGATTTATGATTATCAGGGGGTTTGTTTCCGCGACGAAGATGGTCCTGCCAGTGACGGCAGCGTGCTCATGACGGTCAGTTTCTCCTCAAATCATTATATGTATTGGATAGTATTCTCCATCCGGAAGGATGAAAATCTTCTGTTAAAATCCTTTTTCTAGCCAGTGAAGACTCTCCAAAGAGCAGCGGGTTGGATCTTGGGCCAACTGGCCTGGGCCTGGGCGAAAACTGGAGTCTGGTCATCAGATGAGTACGCGTATGCTTACTCTTATCCAGGCGAAGTTGACGAAGAACAGGAAGAAGAAGAGGAAGAGGAAGAAGAAGTGGCCGCAGAGGAGGGTTCGGAGAATATCGAGAATCCTAAAGAGCCTCGAAAACTTGGACTGAACGAGAACACTCCGAAGGATCCTCCCGAAAACCCCAACGAAAACTCTAAACCTGAGAAGACCACGTATCACAACGTCTCCATCAACAGGACAAGACTCGAAACTTGTGACCAACAGGTACACCCATCATCAATACTGCTTCTACTTCGTACTTTCTGACTTCAGATACTACACTTCATTCTCTTCCTTTTAATTTCCAGATACAGTTGTACCTGCTGCAGAATGTCTCCTCTTCGAAGTACGACATTGATTTCATATCCGACTGCGAGAGACCGTACGTTGTGCAGCCGGTAGATTGGAGCAACATGATTCTCGTTGTGATGAACAAGGCGAACACGATATGCCCAAAGCCATCAGACCCGCTGATGTCTGTAGAGCCCAGAGAGGTGATCTACAGCAACGCATCTTCCTTGGCATGTCACAAGCTCTTGAAGACCCTCGCGAGACGAAGACCATCCTCGTGCATCCGCAATCACACTAAGGAATGGGAGATCCAGGATCAATGCGGTGGAGCTTCTCCCGGTTTTAGAATCACCCTGCTGACCATTTTACTCTCCATAACATCCTCGATCGTGTCTAATATCTCGCCGATAATTTGGCGGGTGTAATCTTCATAACTGGTTACAGCATTGACGTTTTTTTGCAAAATTCAAAGCATACTTTACTGAGGGTAGATGAAGAATGAAACCAGCCAAATTATAGCGCGTCAGTTTTTTCGACCTTTTTCATGGTTATAGGAATTTATAAATCTTAACATTCCGTGGGCGCGTTTAATAAATATAGGTACAATAAAAATTGATCACCTGCACGCTGAGTGGTGAATCTAGCGAGGAAAATGAATGATCTCGCGCATTGAGCCTTCTTCATACGTTTGTTTCTATATTCCCACACTGGGTAGCGTTGATACAGGCTCTATATGTGTGCGACTAAAAGTGTTTGAAAACATACGTTTTTCAAATGGTTACTTCACTTTTCTCGCTAAGTTTATCCAAACTCGCGTAGGTTCTAGATAGGCGCTTCTATGTACAGTTCTACTGCTAATTATATAGGTATGACGAAAGGCGAACTGAGGATGAATAAATTATCTATTTGTAAGTAAGTAAAATTGAAGATATAATATGCGAATTCGCCCATTTTCTGGATGTTTTTTGTTTTTAACATTACTATACCTGTATAATATTATGTAGTATCTATTGCCAAGTGCCAGAGGTAATTTATCCCCGAATTGTTATTTGTAATATATACTTATTACCCTTTAACCATAAGCCCGAATACAAACGAAAAGATTTCAAAATAACGTTCATACTCAAGCTTTGTACTTGTAATTAATCGATTAGTCTACAAACAGAAAGAGAAAAACTTGTTCCAAATAGGTTTTGAAACGATATTATTACAATTAACCAATATAAATATATTATATACATATTTACCCTTTTAATTATTTCAACATTGAGATATGCGTACGTTTACCTGCGCATAAGCAATGTTGTGTACATATAATAATTATACGCTACGTAAATATGATACATATACGCATATATAAATACATTATATATATACTATGATATCATGTGTGCCTTTATGACACGCGCGGATAGGCGAAATCTTGTTGTATGTTTTTCAAATAAATCGAGATACTTTATTCACTGAATTATCATCACGAACGATCCTTCGCGTTCCCTCACTATCGTCGAACACATTATCTGACAGACGAAAGTTCATACTTACCTTGTACGACTTATTGTTAAATACGTTTTCGACTAATTTGTTCCTGCACAGAGATCACTACACAGAAACAAGTTAACGAAGATGACGGATCAGTGGTACAACTCCCCACTAAATACACAGTACACGGGGACGGCTAAGGCCGAAAAGTCTAGACAAAACAGTTCCAATTTTAGCTACTCGTAGCGTTCGTGTGGCTGATTCCAGCCAATACAGCATATATCTGTAGGCTGTAGCAAATACAGGTATATTTGGCAGTATATCTGCGCTGGAATACTCGCCCGAGGCGCTACCTAGCGGAGTCTTGGGTAGATGCTGTTTTGCGAGATTTGGGCATCGCGGGTGGACGCGATGGCATAGAAAACACCAAGTGCCAAATAATTAATCTCGTTCTTTTTATTCGACAGATATTTACATACAATATTAGATACTAACTGATGTACTTGATAACTAGATTCTACCCTGACCTCAACTTTTCTGCGCCTCATTAACAATCTCGAGAAACACTGCCTTCTGGCGTTCTTCCTCCAAACTGGTCGCGAGTTTCGAGAGCGCTTCGCCTCCCTCCAAAAAGCCTTTCAGGTTATGAATTGTGCCATTTTCTAATCTATGATCAGTGACCCTGTTCTGTTGAAAATTGTACGTTCTTATCTTTTCGTTCCTGAATCCAAACCCCTGCTGACTCTTCCTCAACTGTCGGGTCGACGATTGCTGCTCGGCAAGTTGTTTCGCGTAAATTCGAGCTCGAAGCGTTCGCATCGCGTTTTCTTTGTTACTCAGCTGTGACCTCTGGGTCTGACATTCGACCGCGATTCCGGTAGGTAGGTGGACTATTCTCACGGCGGAATTGGTCGTGTTCACGTGCTGTCCTCCGGCCCCAGAGGATCTCTTCACTTCGATCTTAAGGTCCTTGTCGGCCAATGAGATTTCGATATCAGAGGGCTGGGGCAAAACGGCGACTGTCACTGTGCTCGTGTGTACTCTTCCCGCCCTTTCGGTTGCCGGTATTCTTTGGACCCTGTGGACCCCCGCCTCGTGTCTCAACGTCGAAAATGCTCCGTGCCCGGAAACCGAGATAATCACGTGCCGAGTTCCGCCCGCGTCTCCGATCCCGTGATCCAGGAGGTCGCAGTCGTACCCCAAGTAGTTCAAATACCCCAAATACATGTTGTATAAGTCCCTCGCGAACAACATGGCCTCCTGACCCCCAACGCCGGCGGTTATCTCAAGAATTACGTCCCTACACTCGTCCCTTGCTGCGGTGGTTAGTAACGTATCTATCAACTCCTGATCCAGCTGTGCTAGACGGGTTTTATAGACTTCCTGCTCTTCCGCGACGAGATCCTTAATTTCTTTCTCTTTTCCTGAGGAAATAACATCAATTTTTTTCGTTTTAGTTCTCGATTAACTGAATTAATGTTTTTTTGTTTTTTTGTTTTTTCAACACCTGCGTGCGTAAAGTGCCTAATTTCCGAGCAGTGCAGGAAGTAAGGCACTAGTGCGGAAAGTTTCACTTAACGAAAGCGCATATTTTTTTATTTGAAAATACTCTCATCTTATCATCTATGAATGTAACAAAACAAAATATCCAAGTAAAAATAAGGTTTTTACGTCTCCAAGATATTTCGAGAGGTTTCCAAAAAAACGTTTGTACAAAATTTCGATCATAGAGTAAACAAGAAGTAGAATACTTACCGAGCTCGTCTAGACTCGAGATATTTTCAACGATGCTAAGGCGGTTCTCTAGCAGACCGATCAACGGTGTAAGGTCGCTGTCTTTGTGTAGTGGATCGATGCCAGCCTTGGCATTGTCGTACCTCTTTATCACATTATCGAGGTATTTTCTGACTGCAGGATTAGCAACGGACAGTTTAGCGTCGTTGCTAAAACTGTTTACATTGCAAAACTGACTGGGTACAATAAAGTTGATACAGTTTTTCGCCAACAATCGACGGTCTCGATTCCGACAACGATTAGTACCGAATCGTAGAACCGAACCACAAGTTCTGTAGGTATGAAACAACGACGTCATCTCACGTCCGATATCTTTACGAGAAAATGAATCTCAATCTACTATTCATGAACAATCTAGAAGTTACTTCAGACTATATTTCTATTTTAGAACATTTTTAGGTTATGCACAACACGCTTGACGTCTGAATCACGTCGTCTGCTACTTCATACTCCACCAAAGGCGACAACTGCGCCATCTTGGAACACAGAATCAAATTATTTTGTACAAAACTCCGACGATACTTTACCGATCAAGTAGCCCCGTCACTTATTTCCACTGATATCAACGGCTACGCGTAACAGAAGCAAAAAAGAAGATGATGGCGCAATTCCGCATGAAATTCTGAAGCTAAATGTATTCCTACCAGTTTACAGCGGCAATTATCATTTTAGGTAGGAATACATTCAGCGTTGTTATTATTGCGTGAAACAACGACATTTTGGGATCTAGGTGTTAAGAATTTCATGCGGAATTGCTCCATCATCTTCTTTTTTGCTTCTGTTACGCGTAGGGCTCGATATCAGTGGAAATAAGTGACGGGGCTACTCGGTCGGTAAAAACTGACTACAGGATGTTCTTAAGAAGCACGTGTCTACGACGTGTGTCTTTGTCTAATGAATGCTTTCTGTAGAATAAAGTGAATGAAAAAAGATTCAATTCTCTTGTTATGCGTTATTTATTCAGCAATACAAAGGTAAGCATAAAAATAGTACATTCGTAGTCGAATTACACAAATAATACATATAAAAGAAAAACGCAGGACGAAACTGAAAGAAATCCTTAGAAGGCACAGACCCGGCGAATCTTCTTTACCGACGTTTCTGTTGCACGTGCCTTCTGTAAAAGTAGTTAAGATACTCGTCGCTTCGTTAATTGCGGCAGCTGCGCTCCGGGAGGCACAACTATCGGCGGCAAAAGTAGGCAAAATCCGTGTCCTCCGTAGTGTTTATTCGTTAAACCAAACTCCGATCTCAGTGTGCGCGATGCGCGAAGTGAGCTGTTAAAGACGCAGCGCGTGAGCGCGAACGAAATAGAACGATATTAAAATTGTTTCGCTCTCTTCACGGTCTCAGTATCACACAGGGGAGTTGCTCCACAATATTTCTCGTCTCATAACGACCGATACACACAGGACAGGTTCAATCTCAACGAATTAGCACGCGGTATTCGATTCAGAGCGAATTAAGCAAGTTACGAATTTACGAAATACGCTCTATGTCTCTCTATTGGCCGAGTTCTGCTCCAATGTGAATCGAGATTCGAGATATTATATACTTGCCGTGTGGTGAGTTGTTAAGAAATACTCATTATCGACGATATTAGGATAAAGCAATAACAGATAGAATTGTTTGGGCCGGAATTCGGAATATTCTTTATCTCCCAAGAGATTATCGTCAACTCGCTGCAAACCTAATTCACGCTACGAAGATTCGAAAGATAACCGATTATACGAAAACTTCGTTGCTGTAATCACAGTCGTATAACGAAACTGTAAAAAACAAAATTATGAATCGCAAATCATAATCATGGAATCAATCGCGAAACTTGAAACGCAGGAAAAACAGTTAGACAAAGGTGAGTAAAATATCATTATTTGTACATAAACAAAAAAACTGTGTACTCAAAAAATTATACTTGCTCCAATATTTTAATTTCGATAATCGTTTTTTCATATCCGTTCCAGAGGATGGTTTCGCGTGGCAGGACTACCTGGACGCTTCCAAGAGCCTCGAGGTTCCCCAGATCCTGTTTCCCCACGTCGAATCGAGCCTCCAGAGTGGAATAGAGATCGGAATGTCCTTGGAGGTGCCTCTTTCCTCGGACGCGGAGGAAGACCCCTGTTATTGGGTCGCCTCTGTGGTAATGGCCTGCGGTCCTCTGCTCAGGCTTCGGTACTTTGGCGGGGACGACAGAGCCCTCGAGTTCTGGTGTAATCTGACCAAGGAGGCAGCCCACGAACTGGGATGGTGCCTCAAGAACGACAAGAAACTCGAACCTCCGGACACCGTTGTCGACCGATCCCCAGACTGCAGGGAAAAACTCGCAGAGTTTTTATCAAACGCCAAATCTGTGCCTCCGGAAATGCTGACCGGAGTTAGTTTCTCTCATTGAGTCTGAAAATTAAGATTCCAGGGTCCTAATCGGAGCTTTGTCTTTCAGGATGGCCTCAGCATCACCGAGAGGATAAAACAAGGGACGAAAATCGAGGCCAGCGACATCAGGCATCCTTACAAGCTCTGGCCGGCGACGGTGAGACCTCGAAGCCGATTCCTCGATTGTTATCAATTTATCTTTGAATCTCATCGTTTTCAGATAATAGAGAACGTCGGGGGTCGTTTGTTGCTCCGTTACGATACCCCTGGCTCCCCGGTGAAGGATTTCTGGCTGTTTTGCACCTCCGAACGGCTTCATTACGACGGTTTTGTCGCAAACGCGAGTCCGAATTGGTTCTTAGAGCCGCCAAGCTCCATACTAGAGTCTCACACTTATGAGGAATGGAAGTCTCTCACGGAGTCCAGGCCTCCGGTCAGCCTGCGGAGAGCCCAGAACAACTTGTTCAACAATCTCGCAGAGCACCCTAAGCACAGTTTCAGAGTCGGGATGAAGCTGGAAGCCATTTCTCCCACCAACAGAGTCGAGATAAGACCCGCGACGGTCATCAAAGTATTCGACAAGGCTTACTTCCTCGTTAGAATCGACGACTACGAGGAACGGTCCAAGACCGAAAGCCTGGAGAACTCCGGAGCTGATATTTGGCTCTGCACGGCGGATCATCCGTACATTTTTCCCATCGAGTGGACGAAAAGAAATAACATAAGACTAACGCACCCGAGAGGATGGATCTCAAAGTCGGAGGAATTCGATTGGGCCGCGTATCTTGAGGCCACCGAGTCGGAGGCTGCGCCGGAGGCTTTATTTCGAGAGCGAGAGAGCGCCTTGGACGGCGGTTTTGAGATCGGGATGTATCTAGAGGCGGTGGATCCGGAGAACGAGAACACGATCTGCGCGGCCCACATATCCAAGATAGTGGATAATCTGTTATGGCTGAAACTGGACAACGACGAAGATTTTCGACCCGAACACATCGTCTGCATGCATTCCCTGCAGATATTCCCCGTCGGTTGGTGCGAGTCGAATTCCTACACTCTGAAACCGCCCAAAGACTTTGTTGAAGTTTGTAGGAAGCTCAGAACCCCGCCTAAGGAAGTGAGGAAAAATAGTATCCTCGACATTCCGATATCGGAGCCGAGGTCCTCGCTCTGGTGCCCCAAGATTTATTTCAATTTTCGCTGCTTCACCGGACCCATGATTTCTAAGGGGAAGTTAGCTACGCTCCCAAAGGCGGTTGGACCAGGGCCGGTAACTCTCGTCATGCGAGAGGTCCTGTCCATGATAGTATCCGTCGGCTACAGAAGCGCGAGGATCCTGAAACTTCTTCAATGCGATTCCAAGCCCGACCCGGGATACCATTTGGAGATATTGAAGGCAAAACACAAGAACAACACTTACAGGGCGAGCGTAGCTGTGATCACGTCCGGAGACATGGTTCCTAAATTCTGCAGGGAAATATGCAGGAAGCTGATGGTCTGCCCGAACCTTTTCGGGCCTCTTTACGTACCTGAGAACCAATGTTCTGAAAAGTGTCAAAAGGTTCCAAAAAACAAGTTCAGTAAGTCAGAATTTGAGACTGAACGACTTCGACGAAACAGCTCGAGTAACTAATTCTTCTGATTACAGCTACGCCGTTGGGAAATGGTCGCCGAGGCAAGCCGAAAGGCTACACTAGTATAATGGTGCAGAAGCCGAAGGCTTGGAAAGGAGGACGGAGGAAGAGAAGAGGGCGGTGGGGCAACAAGGACAAGGAAAAGGAGAAGGAAGAGGAGATCGAAGGCGTGGCGGAAGAGCTTTCGTTCCTTCCCATAGACTCGGTGAAAGTCGAACCGGAGGAGACCGCGAGTCCCGAGGAGCGTCAGCCCCTCTCCGAGATAGACATAATGATCCAGAAGGATTTAGAGAAGACTGAGAACCTGAAGAACGAAGTGCCGTCGAGCAACGCTTCGGAGGATTCGAGGAGCTCTTTCAACGACAGAAAAAGCAAAGACAGCAACGTCGGAAGCCCGAGTAGCTCGAGCAGCAAAGTTCGCTCGAAAAATCCTGGCGATAATCGTCGCTACGCGAAGAGAGACAGAGAATGGGATACGAGCATTGAATCAGAGTACTCTGACACCGAGGCGCAGTATCTTAGGGAACAGAAAAAACAGCGGAGGCCAAAGACCAGGAAGCTTGATTCTAATCCTCTGTTTTGGAGCGTCGACGACGTCTTTCGTTATCTCAGGAAAACGAACGACTGTAAAGATCTTGCGCACCGAGTTAAGCAAGAGGTAATCAATTATAATGATAGAGGTTTTGGTTTTCATTGCAATTATATATTTTTTTAAATTACAGGAGATCGACGGTTTGGCTTTTCTGCTTTTGAATCTACCGTCTTTGACCGAGCACATGAAACTGAGATTGAGCGCGGCGATGAAACTTTGCAGACACGTGGAACAGGTCAAAGTGACGTTTTTCTTACGTCATATAAACGAAGTGGAGCCTGAGCAATATCACATACTGTGATTAGCGGGAAATAGACTGCGGATTATGTCTCGGAGATGTAAAATTGATAAAATACTAGTATTATTGTCATCCTTATTGATGATATTGATACTAAAAAATCACCGAATAATTAATTTCGTACACAAAATAATATCAAGATAATGTCTGAAATGAAATTGCGTAATTGTATTTTGGCGATGATTACAGTGATTGTGAATCGTCGACAATTAATATATATACACTATGGATAATGTAGGAAAATTGATGACAAACCCATTCACGTTATGAATGAAAATAATTGTTCAAGTTTGTCAATTAATAAAAAGTATTTATTCAATTTTTTGTCTTATTATCAATATGTTTAAGGTGAAATGAAAGTCACGTGACCTCGATATGATTTACACTTGGAATTTTCAAACGCTATTTTCTCAGCCAAAACACATTCGATTGATGTGAAATTGATATCAGTGACGTAGAGAAACTCAACGAAGGGCCTCCCAATCGTGGATTTTCGAAAATCGAGACGTAATAACAGTTTTTTAACAATATTGTTCTGTAATCCAAGGAAGTGCTGCCTCTCTCCACGAGGGGCAGCACCTCCTTGGGTTACAGAACAATATTGTTACGCAAAATTCTGATTATGTCTTTCGATATTCGAAAATCCACGATTGGCAGGCCCTTCATTCAGTTTTTCTACGTCACTGATATCAATTTCGCATCAATCGAATGTGTTTTGGCTGAGAAAATAGCGTTTGAAAATTCCAAGTGTAAATCATATCGAGGTCACGTGACTTTCATTTCACCTTAAGGACCACAAGTTGAGACTATGAGATTTTTTTACCCGTAGAAAATTACCGACCTCTCAGATCTGGTCCGTGATTTTTTGTCTCATTCTTCCGACTCTAAATAGCAACGAGATTTTTTTTCAGATGTTTCTAAATAAATTTGAGCGCGTGGTGAATTTTCGAATTTTTTTTTTCAACACCTCGATGGCCGTAACCGAAAAATCTGGAAGAATTCTCAAAAAGCCTATGTCAAAAATGAAATTTTTTGACCCAAATTGCATAATGTCCAAGCTCTTTCTGCGACCTGATTTTTTAGCGTTCATATATTTTATTATTATTTTGTTGATTTTTCTATTTTTATCTTACTTTTATCCATGAATTACTGTGATTCAATAAATTCACGGTGCATTGATCTCCACACCAATTATTTTTTGGTAATTTTTTCATCGATAAATCTAAAAATCAGGTTGAAGGAAAACTTTGGACATTATGCAATTTGGGTAAAAAATTTTCATTTAGGACAGAGGCTTTTTGAGAATTTTTCCAGATTTTTCGGTTACGGCCATCGAGATGTTGAAAACGATAACTTCGAAAATTCACCACGCGCTCAAATTTATTTTGAAAAATCTGAAAAAAAATCTCCTTACTATTTAGAGTCGGAAGAATGACGCAAAAAATCACGGACGAGATCTGAGAGGTCGAGGGTCACCGGCAGGTCGATTTCGCATGGAATGCCCCATATAATGAAGAGACATAATAATAAATCTTAACATAATATTACAATAGAACTAGAACAACTCTGCAAATGCCAGTATGAAGCTATAATACAGATCATATAGGAAGCTGGACTTCTTCTATTCTAGGTGGCACAAAATCTTTTTTGGTTTCTACTAGACTGTTGTCAGGTGACTTGGACATTAAAATAACGAAAGAAAATTTCCAGCGAACGAAAAACAGTTTTGCGTAAGCTTGGAATCAAGTGAGAATGCATCGCTGCACACTGTGATTCAGTTTTGAGATTGATATACGCCTGATATAGGCAACCCAGCGTACAGGATGTGTCTCGCGTGTTAATTTTTCAGGCGTTTATTTCAATCGCTGAGGTGATGATGATAGAATCAACGAATCTTGACAAATTTCAAACAAAGTACTGCAGATGCATGATAACATGTAGAAATTGAAATTTATCCTCGCTTTAATGACATAATTAAGCTAATGATAGTAAGTTATGAAAATAGGATTTTTATCGCTAGACCAGCTGATCTGTGGATTCTTATTCTACCTACGGGGGTCTTGAGCAATCTTTGGCTAGGTGTGTGTGACCGACTTGATACAAAGTCTAAGGAATTATCCTTGCCTCAATCTCGGATATGAATCGCGCCTGCACGGAACGACGAGGATTGTAAATTTTATCATCTTCTTCGTCCGAGGACATGACTTCCGAAATATCATCCGCATCGATGTACTGATGATCCGCAGTCTCGCGTATCAGCTTGTCCAACTCTTTTCGCAAAATAGTGAATGTTGGACGGTCCCCAGGCTTCGTTTTCCAGCACGTCATCATCACGTTATATCTGTCGCATAGATCGTAAAGATTAGTTATAGTAGGAATGACAGTCGCACCAGCATAATCGTGACTCCAAAGTAACACGACTCACAGAGGTACGCTGCAGTTTGGTGGTCGCTCCATTCGGTATCCTGTCTGCAATCGCTTCAGGATTTCGATGGTCGGAATTCCCGGGTACGGATCACATCCAAATGTAACGATCTCCCAAAGGAGAATACCGAAGGCCCATCTGAAAAGAAATTGATATTGCATCAGTTACGAGTTGGAGTCAGTTACCGAGTTAGGATGCATGAGTAGTTTGTCCCCGATATCGGAAGCCTGGAGTTTCAAACAAAGGTGTATCGAACTGTTTCTCATCAGTATCGGAATAATAAAAGATGACGTCCATCTGTGAAAACACTCGAAGGTAACAGTGAAGCGATCGACTCACACGTCACTGTGCGTGGTGTGGACCTGGTGCATGAGAGACTCGATCGCCATCCACTTGAAAGGCATCCGTCCGCTTTCAGTTTTCCTGTAGATATTCTCCAGGTAGATATCTCGGCTGAGTCCAAAGTCGGAGATCTTCACGACTCGTTTGTCACAGACGAGGACGTTCCTGGCAGCCAGGTCACGGTGCACGATTCTCTTGTTCGACAGAAACTCCTGTGGAAAATGAACGTATGCATCAGCATTGAACAAAGTTTGGATCAAAACGAACAAATTCAGCGTACCATTCCTGTAGCGATCTGACGACCAAAGTTCAGCATGTCCAGTACGGTCACCCTGGAATCTGTGAAACCAAAACCAATCGTTCAACACCGTCATGAACCCTTCATCTCCCGCACTAGACTTCTTTTCATACCCACCTTGACCCGCGGCCACAGTGTAAATGTATGCATCGTCGTCTTCACCTACTGCAAAACAAAAAGAGTTACCGAAACTTCTTCTCCTACCGAGGTGACTCGGAGTTACTATAGTAGGTTTTACATGCATTGATGAGAACTTACTGATAGTAGATGGGCTCGCCGGAGGTTCTTCGACGATTGTGTCGCCATTGGTGGATCCTGGTCTGGGTACACCGTGCTGCCTGCGCTCATTCAACTTTGGCAAAGCGTCCTTTAATGTCTGTCAAAAGACCAGAAGACGAAGTTCATGGAAATGCATTTTTAGTCGCCAAAATATATAAAACAATACTCAATTTTTTATACTTCTATACAGCAGATACTATTTACAATTTTTATATTTTTGAAAAACTACTCACTCCACGGAGAAAAGACAGCAGATCTCCTTTCGGGCAGTACTCGACGACCAAAAACGGGTAACGGCCAATCGTGCGGTACCCCAGCAGAGAAACTATGTTCGGATGATTACCCAACGTCTTCATCATTTCTATTTCACGTCTGAAGTTACGCATCTCCGTGACGTTTGTATCGTCTGGAATGAAGGATGATCGATACAGTTTCATATATTTTTTTTTTCAACCTGATGCGAATGCACAATTTTCCGTAAATTTATCAGCCCTTTCGAGATCAAAACGTACCCCGTAACATTTTTACCCCGACGTCAGTGTAGTGGCCATCATCGCCACGCAACCTGCCGAATTTGACAATACCGAAGGCTCCGCTGCCCAGGACCTTGGTTATCACCAAACGGTCCGGATTTATTTTGAACTTGTGTATCTGCTGAAAGTACAGAGTCCATGAGGTGCATGATTCGTTTTTTTTTATTTTTTTTTTGAAAATTGTGTATTTCAGTTCGTGGATCAGCCCATATATGACAGTAGTTTATACAATAATTGCCCTGATCACCTTCGATAATTCGACCGTCCGCCTGCGCTTTTTTCTCTCGATCAAAAAGTAGACGTATAATCCTACGGACAACACAATACCCAAGCAGGACAGCGCTGTCATAAAGCCAATACCTATTCCGAGGAACCTGATGGACCCTTGAAAATCATAATATATCATGTAATATATCAGCATTGAAAATGTTGTTAGTGAAAGAAAATCTTTATTGCAAGTCATCCAAATGTACCACATCCAAATGCAACGAGACAAAGGATCATCAAAACATCCCAGATAGCAAAATGTCTGCACAGTGATGGCGTATACGCACGCACGTGTGCGGATTTACCCGCACTATGTGCCCTCACCTCACCAGACATTTGTGTCATCAATTGAGGGGCATATGGCTCGCATGTCGTGCGCCGGGAACGAAATATTACATTATTGAAAAAAATGTTCCAAGACGGGTTCGAACCCAAGCTTGCTCCACGGTCACCCATCCAACTATTAGTCGCGGTCAATGTTGCTTAACTTCTTTGTTCGACTGAATTCCGGTGTCTCAAGCGCTCTTTTTTTTTTTTTTTTTTTAAGAAGTTTATTCAGGCACATAAATACAGAAAAAAGCATGAACAACA
>JAFFZH010014081.1:21056-31124 GCA_018420115.1 Euura saliciscinereae | reverse complement strand
AAAAAAAAAATTCGCTGAGTGTGACAACTTGCCCCGAGGCGGGATAAGTTGTCACAGACCCCGGGGTCAGTTGTTCTGAGTATTTTAAATGGCGAAAACGGGTTTCATTGTATTGTCTCCTGGAAACCACGAAACAGTCAACCTAGACTCCGAACACCCCACAAACCATGCGAAATCCCACCCAGACTCCGAGAATCTTGAAAAAGTTGACCTCAACTCAAAAAAACATGGTCAAGTCAAAATGGGGTGAGTTTTTACACGTGACAACTTGCCCCAATAATTTTGTGACAACCTGCCTCAACCCGCTATTTTGTTTAAAAATATGCACATCTTGCTGACCCGCCATTCAAATATCAACAATATGTACATCAAATGAAAGCGTTAAGAATAACCTTTCCGAATATCGTGTAGCGAAATTTCTCAAGGCAGTCTAGAAAATGAGAAAAAAACATATTAGAAGATGGAAAATAATTACTTTTCAGGTCCGATTTCAGTTTATCGATCACTGCGAGGCCGAATATGATGCGATATATTCAATTTAACGACATTAGTTTGTTTCAAACATCGAACTACAACTTTGATCTAATATAGCACCATTCGATCTGTTATCTAGCGGTGGAGATATGGACACTGTGACAACTAACCCGTGTGACAACTAGTCCCGGTCTCCCCTACATCATAACTGGATACCTTGCACTATATGGATGAGAGTTGAACTTGTGAAAAACGAGTAATGTAATGATTGTGAGATCTGAAGAGACAACACTGGAAAAAAAGTTTGCTGTTTCCAGCGGAATGAAGTTTCGCCGAGAACGATCAGCTACTGTAGCGACACGTTTGGCACTGACAGGAAACTTTCGGTCAGCATAGAGAACTATCCTTGGTTTAGCTGTGACACGTTTGTTACTCGCTGAGGGAGCGATACACTCTGCCGAGAGCGCGATGATACGGCTACCGCGGCTATATTTCTCGCTGTATGCACGATACTTACTCTCGCGGCAGACACAGAATAGGGTTAGGTTGCCGTAGCTGGGAAGTGGCGCTGCTATCCGCGCGAACCACGTGACAGCTAAGGCAACCAGAATTCTTGCTGTCGGAGACAGAATTTTTTTTCAGTGTATATTATGCTGTTTTTTCTTCAGCTTTCACAAAATCTACGAAGAGCTGAGAGGTTCTAATCTTGTTCGAAGTTTGATTTCTGAGTAAAAATTTATTGATGGTACTGATCGCTATGAGGTAATGATACTCCGGTGGCATTGCACATAAATATCTATATGAATCAACTTGACGGCATATCGGGAAGATATCAGTGATTTTCATACGCGTTTTGACCGATGATTTGACATATTCCTTTTTTGAGAGGCTGGCACAATTATGGAAATACGGTATAAGAATCTTCAAAATTATTTTAGAAGTACTCACCAAAAGTCGTATTTCGCAGCCCAATACATAACCGGGACGTAACAAGAAATATGGTTTATTTCGAAGTAATCGATTTCACGACAGCAGCATGTAAGCTTTGTGTTGCTCACCTCAGGATCCACAACCACCGCTACCATGGATTGGTGTACGGGATGCTTTGGAAGACGGTCAGAAATGCGCACATCTAGATATATTCGCAAACGAAATCGTTGGCGATGATGACTGCCTTTACCTCAACGTAGCTACAACGTCATTGACGGAATCGCGACCAGTGATGGTCTGGATTCACGGAGGAGGCTTCATCCTCGGCGACGGTGGCTTCGACATGTACAGTCCAGACTATATGATGGGGTCGGGCATCGTCTACGTCGGCATTAATTACAGACTCGGCGTACTTGGTAGGTCCAAGCAGTGATTGGCGAATTTTTAATTTATTAATTACAATTTTTTATTTATAATTTGAAAAAATCAATTGCAATTAATACTTGTAATTAAATCGAAATCCATCAACCACCACAATTATAATTCGTAATGTTCGTAATTGATTTTTTATAATTACGAATTGAAGCCGTGATTATAACAACTGGATGACTGCTTGGTTTGAACAATTAATGAACATTCATAACAGACTTTATTTTATCCATAAGGCTTCCTGAATCTCGACCACGAGGTGGCGCCAGGAAATATGGGGCTGAAGGATCAGGTCGCAGCCCTCAAGTGGGTGAAGGAGAACATCGCTCAGTTTGGTGGCGATCCGAATAACGTGACGATATTTGGAGAAAGTGCTGGTGGTGCTTCCGTCCATTATCTCCTTTTATCTCCTCTTGCAAAAGGTATTTGCACGTCTCTTCACTGATTGCACGCCGTGTTTCAATGATGTTACATCATATTTGCCAAGTGTCTAAAATCTTCTTTCTTAGGTCTCTTTCACAAAGCCATCTCTCAGAGTGGAGTGGTGCTGAACCCCTGGGCACGCGTTCGTGAAACAGCGACCACAGCTCATCGCTACGTTGCTGCTCTGGGTAAACATATCACTGACCCCAAAGAAATTGTCGAATATTTACGTACTATTCCAGCTCAAGAACTCGTCGAAATCCAAGATAATATGTCGACTCCAGAGGTGAGCGTTGACCTTGGTAGACGGAATAATTTCTACCCACACCAGAAATCTAAATTTTGATTAAAAGCTAATATCTAATATCGTTGCAAGCTTCTGGATTCCGTTCTGTTTTTCAGGAAAAAAGACATTTTGTATTTCCCTTCGCTCCTAGCGTGGACGACAAAAGCGTGGAACCATTCATGCCTAGACATCATGAAGCACTTGTAGCAGAAGGTTTCGACGTGCCGGTAATTATCGGTTACAATAGTCATGAAGGCATCATTTCCCTGATGGGTAAGTTGATTGAGTTGAGTAATCAGCTCGTTTGCCCGACCTTAAAGGCAAGTCAGGCTTTTGGGAATGAATGTTTTCTCATTTTCATCTACCTCAGGACTTCAAGACGAGGTGTATACAGAGCTCGATAAAAACTTCGAGATTACGGTGCCTCGTGACTTGGCTGCGAAAGCTCCTTCTAAGGTGCCAGAAATAGCGAGAGAAATCAGGAAGCACTATTTCGGAAACAAGCCTATATCCAAGAACCTAGTCGATGAATACGTCCGATGCTACGGAGATTTGCATTTCGGTCTAGGAATTCAACAAGTGGTAGAGATTCAGCGGCAAAAGAAGTCGCCGACGTTCTTCTACAAGTTTGCGTACGACAGTCCTCACTCATTTGTCAAAAAATTCTTCCAGGTTCAAGCCAAAGGTATAACGTTTTGTCAAGTAATGAATTAAAAATCATAATCACGCGAATCCAACCATCGTCACATATCGACAAATTATAGTGACAAAAGAAAAACAAAAACATATATATTACGACCATGATGACCATTCTGTGAGAAAAATCGAGTAATATTACTGATATTGATTGATGAAACATTGACATATTAAAGAATATTGATAGTTGTGTATTGACGATATCCAAGTAATGAAGGTGACTGATAGACGAAACGACCATTCATTTCCTTCATGAATCACATCAGGTGCTCCTGTTAGTAATTTATGTGTTGAGACATTGACAAACAGTATATTCTGGGAAGAAGTTGTGCGTCGTCGGTAATGACTTGAGTGAAAGCTTCACCGATCAACGTAACTACAAGAAGTATTGATCACAAATAGTTGTTGATTTCATTCTAAATGTGTCCTGTACACCGAGTGCACACACCAAATTTCATTGACAAATTTGCCCTAAAATGAGCACTTTGGGTAGAATTTCCCTTTTGATTGAACGACAGTGATTAGTGGCCAGATTCTCGTCTGTTTTCGTTGTTAGGAAATTTTGGTCATCAGCAGCTTTTTGATATTCTGAAACTTTCATCGATGCGGATATAGCTCAATACTCACATGTGTCATCAGCATAAATAACATTGCAATCTCTATTACACAGGTGCCATGCACGCGGAAGAAGTCCAGTACCTATTCTTCGCTTCCAAATTTCGACAGCACATCAATATTGAGCCAGGCTCGACGGAGGCCATCGTACAAGACAGACTCATTCGGATGTGGACAGACTTTGCGAAGACTGGGTAAATGCGATTTCTTATTTTCTTCTTATAGCCAGTGGGGGTATAAAATATTTTTTTACGGCACAGGCATTAAAAAGTCACTTATTGACGCCTGTTGTCGTTTCGGCAAATGGCACTTCATACCGCTAAGTTCAAAGTTGCGGTATAAAGTCTTTATTCCGTAACTTTGATGCGCAGTTCGAAGTGCGCATGTGAAAGTTGCGGAATAAAGTCTTTAAACCGCAGGTTACCCCCTCTCTATCCGCAGTTCGTGCGGAACTCAACTGGCGTCAAAGTGACTATTAATGCCTTTTCCGTAAAAAATATTGTATGGGGCGCGCGCAGAAAGTAACTGTTCAGCAAGGTTATGTTATTAGTACTCGCCGTTGCTTTACAAGGCTCGCCTTCGGCTCGCCAGGTAAATCCAACGGCTCCTACGAAAAACATAACCTTGCCGAATAAACAGTTACTTTCGGCGCATGCCACATAAATATCTAGTATCAATCGAAATCCTTCGTTCACAGAAATCCAACCCCGTCCACCGACGATCTCATCACCGAGAAGTGGGAACCTGTGACTCAGACGACTAAGAACTTCTTGGAAATAAACGCAGATCTTATTAGTGGCGTGAACCCTGACAAAGACATGTGGAACACGTGGCAAAACATTTACGCCATGACCGACGATCAGTAGCTCCTGAAGGTCAACGACAATTCTGAAAAACGATTCAAAGGTTATGATTAGAAAGAAAAAAAAACAATCGAGGCTCATATTCTCAGATCCCCGTTGCTCTAGAGGCGACATCATTTGTCAACATTTCACTCCGAAAAAAGATGTACATTTTGAAAGTCATGCATGTCTGAGAATGGGAATTTGGTATATTTTGTGACCCAAAAAAAGAAATTTCAACGTCCAAGACATTTTGGCTTCGGAGGAAGTTGCAGTAAATATACCTCAATTTCTCGAAGGAAAACGTCAACTACCAGGAATGACAGTTTTGTCTGATCAAAAATTGTCATCTAAGCGTGTTCAGTGTTCACTGTTCATGTTGATAGGATTGACTAAAACCTATGTGATTGTCCAGGCGCCACTAAATCCATATTATACAAAATGAGCTATCAGGCGCGGCGAAACCACTATGGAAGGTGTGGAGCACTCCACACCTCGAAATTTCGCAGGTCTTGATTTCCACACTTCAAATTTGGAAGATTTTGCAATTTTAGTTCGTATTCTGAAAATCGAAGATGTTTTGCAGGACAAATAGTTCTGGAATCAAATCTTATTCACGAGAATACTCGGGTCATCCTGACAATGAATTTGCATTTCTACCTACTGTCCTATACCCCCGCCCCCCCCCCCCCCCCCCCCCCGCCGCCCAGGAAATAAAATCAAAGTTCCACACCTCGAAAAATTACGTTCTGCCGCCCCTGTAAGCTATGAAGATGGTCTATACAAAATGAAAGAAACAACACATTCAGGTTGTGAAATTTACTGTTATGTCTTTGTAAAATGGTTACTGAAATAAGTGACTTTTAGAAGACGCTGCATCTAGTTATTTCAAATAATATGTAATAACAATATCATTCACATATAATGAAACGATTTTGAAAGTTTCCTAATGCAATTGCAACTCTGTTTTTTCCACAGGTATGTTGATAAGCTACTTTGTTCAATTCTTAAGAGCATGCTCCAGTCAGCCGTAATATGAACGGGGGGGTGTTTAATGGGTTCCTTAGACGATTTGTATTAAATTGGTAGCTGCATGAACGTGTATCTCGCCAAAATCGAGTAAAATAAGGCTTTTTTGTATCGGGAATCGTGGGACCGTCACTTGTTTTTACTGATATCACCGACTACGCATCACAAGGGTGGAAACGAATTAGTGAGCGACCTCATAAATATAATTCCACTCACACGACTGAGCAGTCTGAAGTTGGCGAAAATCGAAAAATGAGCTTCCAGATAATTGGATTGGTTCAGAACAGTCTGAAAGCTCGTTTTTCGATTTTCGCCAACTTCAGACTGCTCAGGCGTTGGGAATACACGCTGTATAGTAATACAAGCGCGCTGCGGCCGGGCGCGAATCTTTACATTCGATTATCTCAGTAACTACTGGAGCTATCTTGACGGTTTTTTTTTATTTAGGGGTAAATTAACCCGTTGAAACTGATGCTTGCTTGATGACTTGATTTGAACAAAAAAAAGTAATGATATTTGCGAGTCGAAAACTTATCACTAAACATCCACAGACCACCCCACGCACCCCCCCACTCGCGGTTTTCTTCTACTATTTTTGTCACGAAAAAATCTCTATTGCCTAGTCTTAAGTTATCGACGTGGTAGGGGGTCTCTCTGCTGTGTATAAATACGACGGATCGGACGAATTCTAACCAGAAACCGATTTCTCACGAAGTAAGTGACTCCCTTCAACATGAACAAGATCGTCTGTCTTCTTGTCGCCTCATTGCTGTGCGTGGGTGTTGTCAGCGGTAAGTTACAGACCAATAGCACATGCTCGAACGTTCTATTTTCCAATACAATGGAACCTCGCTTATACTTATTTCAATCGGGTACGCTAGAAAATACGTATATATAAGTGAGAATAACGTAAAAAAACTAATTGAGAGTCAAGTGGTTCGATAGCTTCCACGTCAGCATTGCAATTTCACACACACCATCAACAGATGAAAAGAACCTGTTCTGTAGATAAACGTAAAAATATTTTTGCATCAAGGAGTAAAATATTCTCGATACAACAAGGATACAATATTCAATCTGAGAATATTTGAATTATTGATTTCAATTCCAACTGGACGTATATCGAAAGCAATCAATTTTTCAAGTATTGTGTATCGAAATATTTAACAACATGCTTATTTTGTTATGCCTACATTTTCGTATCACAGAAAGTAAAATTGAAAACCGTAAAATGGTACCGAAGTGGAAAATCGACCATTCATTGAACTTATGTATATCAAGAGCAGTCAACTTTTGAAGTGTTGTGTCACGAAATGTCGCGTGTCTAATGACATAAGGACGTAAGCGCCATTATTCTACGTTTTGCTGTTTATAATGGCATAAAGTCGTATAATTTTTTTTTTAACGCCAATCGCTCTGAAAACGTTCGAAACGTATCAATTGAAATTACAAGATCGAAAAATGTAAGTGCAAAAGGTCATAAGTTGAGCAGATACGACCTTCTGCTTGTAACTACCAATATTTTTTATCGAATTTTTTTAAATGGTCGTTCTTTTAATTTATCTTAGCGTTTCACGAGTTTTCACAGCTATTTAAAAAAATCATGAAAAATTGAAGAAGAAAAAATGGTGGATACGACCTTCTGTTTTTAACTGCGATTTCTTTTATCAAACTTTTCGAAACGACGTCGATTTCCATTTTTCTTTGCGTTTCACAAGTTTTTACAGCTATTTGAAAAAATCATGAAAAATAAAAAAAATAAACATGCCGCTTACGACCTTCTGCTTTTAACTACCAATATTTCTTATCGAATTTTTCTAAATGGTCGTTCTTTCAATTTATCTTTGCGTTTTACGAGTTTTTACGGTTATTGAAAAAAATCGTGAGAAATAAAAAAATCAAAATGGCGCTTACGACCTTCTGTTTTTAACTACCAATATTCTGTATCGAATTTTTTCAAATGGTCGTTCTTTCATTTTTTTTTTGCGTTTTACGAGTTTTTACGGCTACTTAAAAAAATCGTGAGAAGTAAAAAAAAATCAAAATGCCGCTTACGACCTTCTGCTTTTAACTACCAATATTTCTTATCGATTTTTTTTAAATGGTCAGTCTTTCAATTTATCTTTGCGTTTTACGAGTTTTCACGGCTATTGAAAAAAATCGTGAGAAATAAAAAAATCAAAATGGCGCTTACGACCTTCTGCTTTTAACTACCAATATTTTCATCGAATTTTTTTAAATGGTCGTTCTTTCAATTTATCTTTGCGTTTTACGAGTTTTCACAACTATTTGGAAAAATTATTAAAAACCATGAAAAAAAATGGCGCTGACGACCTTATGCCATTAGACACGCGATATTTAACAGCACACTTAACATTTTGGAGCACGTATGTTTTGCAGGTGGTAAGATTCATTGAATCGTTAAGAATAAAAACTATGCGTACGTCATCACGATATAGATAAAATGTGTTTTTTGAACGTTATGCTCTTTGTTTGGAACCATTTTACTCTGTACATTCTATGCTACACGGAATGTTCAAACCATTTTCAACAACATGTCAGGTTCCACTCGATTCGTCAAGTATTGTCATGATATCCTGATTTTTGTTTCAGGAGCCGACCCACCCGCGGTTAGAAGACCCAGTAAGTTAAAGATACAGAGATTTTCGCTTATTGTTCGAATTTATAACGTCATGCTATTTGTTTGGAACTATTTTATTCTCTATATTTTATGCTACACGGAATGTTTAAACCATTTCCAACATGTCAGGTTCCACTCGATTCGTCAAGTACTGTCATGATATCCTGATTTTTGTTTCAGGAGGCCGCCCACCCAACCCTTACAGAATGAACGGTAAGTTGAAGATATAGAGATTTTCGATAATGGCAGATATTCACTTGTTGTTCGAATTTATAACGTTATGCTCTTTGTTTGGAACCATTTTATTCTCTACATTTTATGCTTCACGGAATGTTCAAACCATTTTCAACATGTCAGGTTCCACTCGATTCGTCAAGTATTGTTATGATATCCTGATTTTTGTTTCAGGAGTCGACCCACCCGCGGGTATCAGAAACAACAGTAAGTTAAAGATACAGAGATTTCCGATAATGGCAGATTTTTCACTTGTTGTTCGAATTTATAACGTTATGCTCTTTGTTTGGAACCATTTTATTCTCTACATTTTATGCTACACGGAATGTTCAAACCATTTTTAACATGTCAGGTTCCACTCGATTCGTCAAGTATTGTCATGATATCCTGATTTTTGTTTCAGAAGTCAACCCACCCGCGGGTACTAAAACCAGAAGTAAGTTAAAGATACAGAGATTTTCGCTTGTTGTTCGAATTTATAACGTTATGCTCTTTGTTTGGAACCATTTTATTCTCTATATTTTATGCTACACGGAATGTTCAAACCATTTTCAACATGTCAGTTTCCACTCGATTCGTCAAGTATTGTCATGATATCCTGATTCTTGTTTCAGGAGTCGACCCACCCGCGGGTACCAGAACCAGAAGTAAGTTGAAGATACAGAGATTTTCGCTTGTTGTTCGAATTTATAACGTTATGCTCTTTATTATGGAACTTTCTTGGTTTCCGAAGTCAATAAACAAACTCTTTTTCTTCATACCTCGGTCGAAAGTACGTACTTCCGGCATCGGTATCGAAGCAGAAAGCCTAACTTTCATGCATTGGTAGAACTACACGCACGCCCTCTGTGACAGCGGGAGCGAAAACTCACTCGCAACACCGATACCCAATACACGAGACGCCCGCTTCGAGTTTTGTCACTTAGTCACCCAAAGATAATTCAAGACTGGATGAATTATATATCAATCGACGCGGAAAAATCCCCCGAACAGCATATCAAAAACAAGACAATGTCTCTAGACAGTAAATTGTTGAAATTAATAGAAAACTATCAATATTTCGGGCAGTACCGCCAAAATCATGCACTGTTCCAATGTCACTTGTCAGATTGGAAAAACAAAAATACCACGTTGTAGGGGAGAAAATCATCCACAAATTCGAAGTGGGAACCCATATTGTAGGACCTATAGTTTCCACGTTATTATTTTGCAAGAGTTTTCTGACAAAACTACGCCTAACGGTCAGCTGGTCCGCTCGGCTCGCTTCGGTCCGTTCCACGCTGCGCGGGAACCACGATATGTTGTTTGGGGGATTTTTTCACATCGATTGATATATAATTCATCCAATCTGTAATTATTTTTGGGTGGTCAAAGGCTAGATTGACTAGACTATTCTGCCGCCAGTCAGAATCGCAAACTTCTGTTACTCTCGCTTGTGATATAACCTCCAAACTGGCTTGGACGTTTCA
>JAFFZH010014080.1:0-34046 GCA_018420115.1 Euura saliciscinereae | reverse complement strand
ACCGGCTACTTAGGTTACCGGCTACTTAGGTTACCGGCTATTTAGGTCAGGTTGACGTTCCTACAGGTTTCCAAAAGCTGCGCAGTATTTTGTTATCGAAATAACGAACTAATTCGACGATAATGAAATAATTGACTGTATAAAAGCTTGGGAAAGAGCATCGTTGCTGAACAATGAATGTTCCCCCAGAAATGAGTCGGTCTGTTCTTTACACTTGAAAGAAGAAGACTATGGCGTAACTCGCTGAACAAATCTCAGGTGTAGCATAGCTGGAAGCACATCGAGCTCTTCTTTGAAGTGTGAAGAACAGACCGCGTCTCATTTGTGGAGAATCGTTTATTGTTCGTTAGGAATGTTCTTTCCGAAGCTCCTATCCGGTCAATTCTTTCATTATCGCCGAATCAGTTGGTTGTTTCAACAATGTACTGCGCAACTTTTGGAAATCTGTGGATCAAGTTTGCCATTTTAGAACCATACTTTTGCGGTTTCTGTACACAAAATTGTGTTCTATTGACGCTGTTCGTCGTCCTTTTTTCACTTTCACGGATTTTTCAATGATTCGTATTAAAAAATCACATATAATAACGAAATTACCAAAAGTTTGTCATAAACCTCAATGGCCTGTTTTCTTCTCTCATTAGCGTCGAGGCGGCCACCAGATGGCGAATTGTTGAGGATCGTATCGCCAACGGTGTGACTTTGACTGTGACCAGTCAAGGAGTTAATTTTAACTCTTATTAAGTCATCCTATTGAAGGCACCAGTGAACGAACACTCAATGAGAACGCCCATGACATCGTAGTATGAATGGTTCCATGATAGAATAGATAGAACGCTAGAGCCGTTGAATGAACACTTTGAGTATATCCAGTAAATGGACGTTCGATATCCATCAATAATATTTATTGACTGAACTTGATCAAGATCTGCAGAAATCTGCCAAATCGAATCAGACGAAGCGGAATTATGGAAACGTTCTTAGTTTGTTTTTCATCATTCTGTACTTCAATGAAGGAATGTTTTGGGATAAGCGAAAAACTACTTTTGTGTACCAGTACCTAAAAGTCCCTTTTATTTCCTGGATTCCAATATCTTCTGACGAAGATACTTTTTAAGAATTGAACACTCAACGATCAAGTTCACCCGTGTTGACCTTCACTCTTCTTTCTCTGGCACCAATCAGTGTCACGTTTCTCAGTATCGAGATTTTTGCTCCAAGGAATTCTCAGTAAAAATCATCTTGAACAAGTGAAAATCGTCCATCGTTCATTCACTGGTACACTAACATGATTTTTAACGTGAATAAGTCGATCATCTGCATCTCAACGTCAGTCTGATCGAAAATGCACTATTTCCACTTGGAGAGTCACTTGCGACCCAAGCTTCGTATCTCAGTCTCGTATTTTTCGAAGATTTCGAAGTTTTCATGTATCTACCGCACATAGAAAGTAAGCAACCAGAGTGAACATCAATTCTACAAATAAATGAAATGAATTATCTGACATGACAAAAAAAAAAGGTGCTTTTGTGTCAGTCCTCTTGACGTCGCTGGTGTAAACGACAATGGAAGCGAAAATCGACAGATGTCGACGGCGACGGGTGGGTTCCTCCTCTCGTAATGCTTTATCACGAACCGTGTACCTGTGACTGTATCGGTCGTTATTATCACCGTGTTTTTTTTTTTTTTTTTTTTTGTTCACGCTTGATAATGAACCGGACCCTCGATATCGAGGTTCCGTCAGGCAAAAATTAAGGAATATAAGTAAACGCGCATAAACCACCCACCTTGTAAGGTTCGGGTCGATACCCACTCCACCTAAGTAACCTAATTTGATTCGTGACTGTGGGCATGCAGGGACCGACCGACATAGCGTTAATTTTGGACCGGGATCCGTGACCCTGTAGGTACACACCTGAAGCCAGTGAGCCACCCTCCGAAATGTACATAGATAAGGGCAGTGAGGGTGAGGGCTCAACTGCTTTGAGGTTTCCTTACCCTGTTTCCTTTTACCCCGACTGGTTGCCTTCGCAGGGTACGAAGGCGTCCCGAACCCCTGTCACTTTCCTTTTTTTTCACGATGAAAATAAACTGGAAATTGGAAAACAAGAATGTTATTTTGGACGCTGAGAAGAAAAAGGAAAGGAAAGGAGAACATGTAGCTTGATGGAAAATAGGAATCGGGTTACCGTTTCTCTACAATTCAAGTTGAGGAGCCTTCGAAATTTTTTCCATCCTATTTCAACCGCAGTAATTATACTCGTGTTAGGTTAGGTTAGGATCGAAAAAAGACTGAGCTGCCCTCTAGTTCGAAATAACAAGTGTAAGATAACCGTTGTAGTGTGAGAATATCGTATTTAATAATTTTGATAATGAAAAGCCCGATGGATTGATTCCACTCATCGTCAGTGTAACTGTGAAGGGTTAAAGTTATAGCAACTTATGTGGGATTCAGTTCAATCGCGCAAGTTCTGCACGTGACGAGAATTATTTCAAGTCTCGTTCCTCGATTCAGCGATTTTCAAATAATGCGGTTTCAATGTCTCTGTGGAAAATTGCCGAAGATGAGGATGCGGAAGGTTGGAAGATTGGAAGGAAGGTGTTTCTGGAAGTTAGAAACGTCATATTTGGAACGTTTTTTTTCTTTCAACGTGCTATCTGCCATTTTTGTGTACAAAGTTACGCCGGTTTGAAGCCACTTGTGTCAACGAATGAGAAATTTCGGGCTAGTAATGTCCTCTTGAAAATGTCTTTCTGAAGCCTTTCCACGATATTGACCACTCGAGTTTGTCCACCATTGGAAGAAAAAGGTCCCCTCGTTGAAGGGCTGTTAAAAAAGTACTTTGCCGCCAAAATCTTCCTCCTCAAAAAACCGTCACTCGAACATTACGTGCAATTGCTTCTCATGGGTTCGAGAACCCGCTTCTGAAACTGTCCTCGTGATCCAATAATCGAAGTTTCAAGTCCGACTTGACAGAGCTCGCGTGATAATGGTGGCACAGGTGGCCCCTGATACCATCTTGAAGATAAACAGGAAAAAAAAGAAGAAAAAAGGTTTTTTAAAACCTATCCTACGCTTTCAGACCGTCCAGATATTGAATCCGGTGTTTACACAATTACCTCTGGCTATCGGTGTGTGTATACCACACACGTGAGTTTACACAGTAGAATTTACACTTCTCTTCTGCACATGTGGATTTAATTGTTGTAAAACACCGTTTTCTTTTGTTTATTCTGATTTTTCGAACCTCCTTGTTGAAATGAACGAAAAAGTGTTCACCTTTTTCTTATTTTCATAAACTTTTTTTGTTGTTGTTATCAGTGTAATAAATTTATGTGCTTGTATCGCCTGTTTATTCGAAGTGTGGGAATTTGTTTATTGTTTTTTTACCCCCAGGTGGTATTGATCCAGTGATTTATTTTTAGTATAGAGAGAAACCTCAGTTATATCTATCCCAGAATAAAATAAACAGTTAAATTTATGGGGTCATTAATTGTTTACTGGGAATGGAGGAACGTATAAAAAATGAAGGACCTCCCCCAGGTGTAGAAATGTAAGAGAACACACAGAGAGAGAGAGAGAGAGAGGGAGAAAGAAAAAAAGAGAGCACACATAGATGACCCAATTTCGTAAAACTTAAATCTGGTTTACCGCGCGTACATCAAATAAATATGTGGCAGTAAATAGGGACTCGAAAATCCTCGTTTATGGTCACGATTATGATGATGATGATGATGGTAACGACCTGAAAGCTTCGCGAAATGTGACAAAAAAAAAACAAAGAAAAAAAATTTCATGTTTTTCTGCATTTTATTTTTTACTATTGTTGTTATTCCACATAAAGGGACACAGAATTGCTACTGAATTACTGCATGTACTTATTCTACTCGGAAGCTAGTTATGACAGTAACACAATGAAAATAAGTTTCACAACCCTGAACCCATAAAGTGCAGGAATTTATTTCACTTGTTTCTGGTTTTCAACTCCCAGTTTTTCTGTTTTGAGGAAGGATTCAAAGTCATTGTGATCAAGCCGAAGACGGAAATTCGAGTTTTCACTGCTTCTCCACGTTTTCAGGTCCAGACAAAATTCGGTTGAAATTTGGTACCACATGGTTTTTTGGGTCACTGATCAAGAATCTGAGGTCAGATTTGCGAAATTCGCAATGGCGAATCCGATTTGCTGAAAAAAAATCACCAAAAACATTCGAAATCCTATGAAAATTGGTACCCGAAGTCTTTTCGAACCGCTGATCAAGAATCTGAGGTCAGATTTGCGAAATTCAAAATGGCTGTCAGCAATATAAACAACGAGAAGTTTGAAGGCTGGCTGAGATCCGTTTTTTCTAGATTATTCTGAGTGAAAATCAGAACTCGATCTTCTCTGCAGGTACATAAAGTTTCTATAGAGGTAATTTGCGAAGCCTCTCAACTTGATTTTCACAATAAACTTTCTTCTCAAGTTTCGACAAATAATGTCTGAGGAGTTTTCTCTCGGTAATAAAAACTTTCCTCCGTCAAATTCGCACAAATATTTTAGAAGATCCATAACCTGTGACCATGGTTCATTTTAAGCTGATCGTATGGACGGTATAAGAGCCCGGATTCCCTTGGCTCTAAGTCCATCGAGAGGATTCCTCCAATAATTCGGTTCGATTTCCCACAAACATACAGAGTACCGAGGTGGTGGTACCAGACCACCGAAGCCGTGGCGGTAGACTGCGCAAAGGCGCTTGCGGAAACTCACAACTAGTAGTAATACTAGTCTGAGCTTTTCCAGCTTCGCAGCGAGCTTTGTCGGACCCAGCTATACTATACGCATGGCTTACCGTACAGCTGTGCTAAAACCGTAACCTGCGATATCTATATTTACCTGAAATAAATAAGCTGTATGAGTGCCACGTGGAATACGTGACGAGTATATCAACGTCACGAGGAGGCATGAATCGAAGAAATACTTGAATTACTTTGGGACATTTGTTTCCAAGAAAAATGTCGTGAAGGACTTGATGGGATCTATCGATGGACTTGAGACTCCAAAGGACTTCAAGGGATTATTAGAGGACAGCAAAGGCTTTATGGGACTTGAAGAGATTTCAATAGACTTCGCCGATGAACGCAACTAGAAGACGTATTGATCACAAATAGTTGTTGATTTTTTTCTGAATGCGTTTTTGTGCACTGAGCTCACACGCCAAATTTTATTGACAAGTATAGAAAATTGTGAGAGTCATGGATTTTCGTACCTTCAGCTGTGAAGTGGAATAACTCTCACAATTTACAATATTTCTTGATCAAATTCGGGGTTCGCACTCGGTTCAGCATCCTGAACGATCGAAAGTGTCAGATTTTTCACATTCCATGCTTTTTTTGCTGGATTCGCCAAATTCATCGAGCTTGAAATACCTCTTCTGTGGTACCTCAGTCAGTGACTCGAGGCTGGTCCAACGCGCGAATAAATCAAAAAGTCCCTTTACGCGATAGTGTCACTCAAATAACTAGTTTTGTCTTCAATATCAAAATTTCAGAGTTCAATCAACTTCTACAATTTTCAATATTTTCCGCTGAAATTTTGTGCACGGGTTCAGTTTACTGTCCCGAACGATCGATCGTGGCGGATTTTTGATACCTCAATTTTGGGCTGCGTGCGGGAATTCGTCGAGGTTCAAATCTACTTTTCCCACCGTGGGCTGTACGACATGTTTTTCGGAACACAGAACAGCATTCAGAAAAAAATAGCCAGCTATCCGTGACCGATACTTCTTCGAGCTACTTGGACCGGTGGAGCCACCCCTTAATTCTTGTACTTTCGGGGCAATCAAATTGACTCAAAAGTTCTAAGGGAAAAATTGATACTGTTTCAATCTCTGATAAGAATTCAGGTCCGCCCCATAAATAATAATTAGTACAGATCGTTTTTTATCATCCAACTTCATATATACCGAGGTGAAATAATGCCCCGCTGTTCGCCCTGGATATTCCTCTTCCTTAGCGTACAGGGGTAGCATACGGGCTTTTTCTCTTTTCCTCATTCGTGTCGCGGAGTGTGAGGAGCCGCACTTTGCACTCTTCAGCCCCTTATTTCTTCTTTTTTTATTCTCATCTCTGTCTTTTCTCATCTACTTGCGTTCCACAGCTTCATTCTGACCCTCAGAAGGAACCGCGAGCCCATTTGTTTTCGTTATTCTGATACCCCACGGTCATGGGCTTGTTACAACTGCAACGTTTAGGCTTCCCTAGATTTCTTTTTTATTTCCGCTTGTGATGGAAGCCAGTCCGTCAGTATATGTATGGCTTGATACTCGATTACCCGCGGAGCGTGCGTGAAGTAGAGAGAAAACAGTGTGCGCATGCGCGCATCTACTTTCCACCCTAGGTTGTTATTTTTGACACTTTTAGTAGTAGAAAACGAAAAAAACTAGTTGATGCTGAATTTCAGTAGTAATAATACGAACTATTGGGTTTTTTGAATTACTATTAAAGACGATTACTATTGGTTGAAGTGATCAGAGGCCCAAGTATCTAGTTTTTGCATAACTCGACCCCTGCAGTGATCTCTTCCCTCACCATTTTTGATTCGCTTCAAGATTTCTAGATTTCGAAAAAGCAGTCTTGATTTTTCTCCTCAACCGTTAATTTCTCATGATTATTCAAACCCATAGAAAATTGGATTCTTTTTTTTTCATTTCATCTGGAATTTTTTTTTTTTTCTATTCAATCATGTAGGGACAATAATTGGGCGATTTTTCAGTACTTTTTGGACTTTTTATCATCGTGAGTAAATATCGCCCATTGAATTTCGCCCATTTCGATTTCAGCTATGCAGAGTTAGAATCTATATGTAAGTTGGCCACCAAAAGTCTGAAACGCATAAACGCGCGGAGATAATATCCGTCGACGTTGATTGAGGGTTTTGATGAAGCGATGGAAATTAAACGAGCGAACTGCCGTTATTAGAATTCCGTATAATTACAGAACCTCTGCGTTGGTGATGCGAGCGAGTTTCGTCTTCGTTCATTTTTTTTTCTTTCCCGAAAACAAATGAATTTTTTTCCATTTTTATAATTGCTGTCACGACGCGATTGCTTCGTGGCTATTTCCCAACCTTTTATCTTACTGTGTTTGTGTGTGTGTGTCTTGGGCCGAGAATGCGATTTATCCAAGCTTTCTTTGGTCACAGTATAGGATCCCCACGAGATTCGAAAAACTTATTTCCCGAACGTGCTCGACGTTTTTTTTCTCTCCACCGTTTCCATTTTACTTGAACTTTACTTTCTCTATATCTGTCCTTCTTCATTTTTATTCCTATCGGTTGTCCCAAACCGTTTCTATAGCTTCTATATACATATAGTATATATATACGGAAACAAGCGAATGACAAATCTGTGAAAAAGAGAACGAAAAAAAAACAAAAAAAACTTGAATTCGAACTGTAAAACTTTAAATATCTTCATTGTTTGGAATTCAGTCAACGCATTAACGATGATTGAGGTACTGCGGTCAAAGAAGCATCGATGCTACTAGTTTCGCCATTTTTTCAAGAAGAAGAAGAAGAAGAATAAGAAGAAGAAGAAGAATAAGGAGAAGAAGAAGGAGAAGAAGAAGTTCAAATTCGTGATCAGGGATTGGAATACAATTTAGAGGCTTTCCCTTATCAAACTGATGAAACTGAAAATGATCTACAAACCAGCGATTTGACAAGTTATATAATTCTTTCAGTGTATTTTGGAAGACGAATGTGAAAATATGTGAAACAATCAGTGTGATCAGAACGATTCGAGGAGTCGGTGGAATTTTTCAACTTCCCGTTTCTCTGTTTTCAGAAAAAAAGAGGATGAAGCAATGGAAACGAATCAAATTTGGTACCACATGGTTTTTTGGGTCACCAATCACAAATCTGAAGTCAGATTTGCAAATTTCAAAATGGCGAATCCAATTTGCAGTGAAAAACACTAAAAACATACAAAATCCTACGAAAATCTGTCCTAAAAATCATACTCGAAGGTTGTTTTTAACCGCTGATTAAGAATCTGAGGTCTAATTTGCGAAATTCAAAATAACCGGAAACAGAAGAAATAGCGGGAAGTTCAAAGGCTACCTCATATATTTATTGTTCTCAAATGCCTGTCGCAATCAGTTTACGAGTTTAACAAAAGTATGTCTTTTTTAGGGATAGAATCGATTTTTCTCGCAACCGCCCCTAAAATTGAATTTTTTACGGCACAGGCATTAAAAAGTCACTTTTTGACGCCTGTTTCCGTTCCGGCAAGTGGCACTTTGTACCGCTAAGTTCAAAGTTGCGGTATAAAGTCTTTATTCCGCAACTTTGATGCGCAGTTCGAAGTGCGCATGTCAAAGTTGCGGAATAAAGTCTTTATACCGCAGGTTACCCCCTCTCTGCTACCTTTTACAGCAGCTCCTATACGCAGTTCGTGCGGAACTCAACTGGCGTGAAAGTGACTATTAATGCCTTTTCCGTAAAAAATATTGTATGGGGCGCGCGCGGAAAGTAACTGTTCGGCAAGGTTATGTTTTTAGTACTCGCCGTTGCGTTACAAGGCTCGTACGAAAAACAGTTACTTTCTGCGCATGCTACATAAATATCTATTTTTCTCAAAGGACGTTTGACAATGATTTTAGGTAGTTCGTCACTGAGTACCCTCGGGTATTTTACGTGTCGATTTTATCCGACGTAGCCATAACCCGGTTTCGTTGTGAGATCCAAACGCTGACCTGTCGTCAGATCGCCCTAATGGCGACTATCAAACCTCGGCGAAGGTTTCGCAGGGTCTCGAATGATAACGGATACGGATTTGACGGGATATAGGAGCCAGAAAGGATCGGCGAGGGCCCGTCCTACCACCGTGTCTCGGGTTTTAGATTGTCGGGTAATCACATTTCATATAAGAACGTTGAAGTCTTTTCGAGAAAATTGACGTACCTACGCCCGAACCGACCCGACCAACCCGATCTCTTCGAATCCAATAACGAAGCACTCAATTTCATTCCCCATATCTTGCCTTGCCTTGCCTTGCCTTGCCTTGCCTTGACTCGGTTCTCCAGCCTCCAGACACTGGGATGAAAAATATCCAAGAACGAAGTGATCGCGAGGATCCCGACAAAAGGATCGGATCATGTGTTAACCCTCCACACCACGTCTGGGTCTCTTCTCTTCTCCCTGTTTCTAACCTTCTTTCGGTTCAAAGTCTCCATCTCCCTATTCATTCTGACCTTTTGCTCGTGATTTTAACGTCCTTTTGGCAACGTTAAGCTTTTTTATTCTCAATTTTTTACCTTTATTTTTACCATTTCTGTTCTTGTGGTCTCTATTTCTGACCTTTTATCTGTTTCTAACCTTCTTTCTCCTATTTTTAACCTTTCTTTCACACTATTAACCTGCTTTTCATTATTTTTAACATCTTTTCCCTATTTCTAACCTTTTTTTCATTTTTAGGCTTGTCCCTGTTTCTAACCTTCTTTCTGCTATATTCAACCTTTTTTTCCCCACTATAAACCATCTTTTCATTATTTCTAGCCTTCTTCTCCATATTTCCGACCACCTTTTTACTATTTTTAACCTTATCTTTTCGTCATTTCTCACCATCTCTTTGTTTCTAACTTTCTCCCCATATTTCTCACCTTCTTTTCTCTGTTTCTGACCTTCTCGCTGTTTGGAACCTCCTTCTAGCTATTTCTAACCTTCTTATTCCTACTTTCAACCTTTTTTCTCCGTTCGATTAATGGTTGATACCTCTCTGTCTAACCATCTCCCTATTTCTAGACCTTCTGATCCTCTCTTTCTACCTTCTTCGTCCTATTTCTAGCCTTTCCCTTGTTCTCAATCTTTTTCTTCCTACTTCTGACCTTCTTATTCTCTTTTTTCACCTTCTTCGTCCTATTTCTAGCCTTTCCCTTCTTCGCAATTTTTCTCTTCCTACTTCTGACCTTTTGATCCTCTTTTTCTACCTTCTTTGTCCTATTTCTAGCATTTCCCGTGTTCTCAATCTTTTTCTTCCTACTTCTGACCTTTCGATCCTCTTTTTCTACCTTCTTCGTCCTATTTCTTCTAGTCTGAGCTTTTCTTTGCTATTTCTGACCTCCTTTTCCTTTTCGTCTCTATTTTCAACCTTCATAAATTTTTTTCTATTTTCAACCTTCTTCTCATCCGTCTGAAATTTTTCCCCCTTTTAATCCACCGATAAGGTGTAACAAAAGAATGAAAATGAGATCCGATGCAGCGGTGCACCTCGATCCCTCATATTCGGCCACCCTATTTCCTTTATTTTCTCCTACCCCTAGGATCGCTCGCCAGGGTACAATATGACGTAAAACCGACTCGGACACGGATAAGGCGTGGTCAGATATACAAACGGGGTAGTGGCTGAGATATGGAGGGCTATGTGAAGAGAATATCTCCCTATTCGCCCTGACCTCTTTTTCCCCACAGAAAACCAAATTTTTTTCATACTATCTACGCATTCGCCAGAAACGTACGTCGGGGGTGTCTAAATTTTTCCAACCTTGCCTCAGAGATTTTGATTAATGGTTGAACTTGTTCGAACCTTTGTTGGCAAAATTCATATCATGAAAATTCGCAATTCGTTTTGTAGTTTTCATTCCGGTCAATTTTTACAAAGTTGAAGGGAAATAATTTTGATTTTTCTCTCCCTTAATTGTCACGGATTTTTTCCTGTAGATTTTTTCCACGAGTTTGCGAATCTATAGTTGAAAAATTCTTCCATGTTCGAAACGTGATTTGAAAGCTATAACTTTTCAATTTTCCGATCATGAATAATCGATGAGGTGGAAATATTTTGTGGAGAAAATTTGTTACAGTTGAATTTCATATACTGACAAGAATGCACATGCATCGGTCGTACAATCGCGACGTCGAAAATTTCCAATTCAACTTTTATACCGGATGTTGCAGTTGGCGAGGGGGAAAATTTTTCTCGGTACATCTGACAAACTTCCGCAATTTTATTCTTCTTCTTCTTCTGCTTACTTTTATTTTTCATTGTTTAAAATAAACTTTCGATCGAAACTAGAAGATAAAAAAAAAAAACTGAAATAAAGTAAAATAAAAAGAGAATCTGATGAAACAATAAAAAAAGTAAAGAAGAAGAGGAATCTTTGACTTTTTTTTATATGAAGATTAGAAATTCTTAGGATCTTAATATTAATTCGGTCAAGAATTTTTGCATTATTCTTTTTTTTCTTAGTCTCAAAATTACTTTTTCGTTCTTCAAAATTAGATCAATGAATTTTCGGATTGATAAAGACTGAAAAATCCTCAATTTGGTGAGAAAAAGTAATAAATAAAAGAGAAAATAAATCGAGCAGTTTTGGGATTTTTTCATCAAAAAATTTTAACCATTTTTCAAAGTCTGAAATTGATTTTCAAAAGTGACACATTTTGAAATTTAACGACGGAATAAGCACAATAAATAATTTAATATCGTGATTTTTCTTCATCCTTCCAGCGACTTTTTGGAACCAATTTTTTCACGATTGAAGTTTTTTCTGATTTCATCCACGTTCAAAAATGGGTCACCCTGTAGATTGTATGAAGGGGATGAAAAGTGGTTCGAATTCAATGCTCGAATAATTGAATTCAGAAAAAAAAAACCGACGGAGGATATGAGATATGATTGAAAGTAATGAAGCTTTCAGAGTTTCCATGATAGGAATTTTATTATTCGAGTCTACATCGGTAAAAGTTACGGGAAAAGATAAAAAATTTGAATTCTAAATTTCTGTTGGATATCCGCCGTTTCGTTATTCGCGTAAATCCTTTCAGAATCCCCTAATTTTCCTTCTTTCGTTGTGAAGAATTGAGGAAATCCAAATTGAAAAAGAATATTTTTAACAAAATTTTGATGTATTAAAATCTGTACTCTTACTTTTCAGAATAAAAGCTCAAATTATAGATACTTTTGAATCCTGTTGATTGATTAAAATTTTCAGGATTATCAAAGACCTGGAAAACACTTCAAAAGAAACGATAAAAATTTGGAAATTCGATGCTTTGAATTCTGCAAATTGGACTTTTTTGTGCTTAAATGCTTAATTAATGACTCAAAATTTTTTTGTGGAAGAATTTCTTTCAAATTTCAGAACTCAGATCGTGGAGATCAATCACAAAAAATAAAAAAAAATAAAATATATAAATTGAGCTCTCAAAAAATGATGTACAATTAATGAATCAAGATTTTTAATCTTTGGCAGCTTTTAGCTCAGTTCCAAATCAATTATAATGATGAAATCATTTCAAAATCCGGAAAACTTATAAAAATCGGGGAATTTCTGAAGCTTAACTAGTTTTGTAAAAGCGCTGAATTTCTTCATTCTTTTTTTTTCTTTTTTCTTCATTGAGGACCAATCAATTGAGTTATCGAAAAATTACGGACGATTGATCATTTTGTGAATCACACGGTTCCGCTGCCTCGCGCCCTTAAATTTGATCGATTCATTAGCATCGAATATTAGAACGGAGCTATTTACCCCCGAAGATCATCCACTTCACTTCTTCCTCTTACAAGACAAAGCGGTCTTCTCTTAACTTAATTTTTGGTCCTGGTCTTCTAATTGGAATGATAACGAAGGAACACCCCGAGCTTCTCGAGCCTCGAGCCTTGAGCTTTGAGCTTTGAGTCTTGAGCTTTGAGATTGGGGTCGGAGGATTCTAATAAATTTTATTCCCATATCCGCGACCTCCTAGGCATGCATAATTCACACGTTTCGCCGACCCAACCACTCATATTTTTTCATTCGTTATTTATCGGAATTTATCGGAATTTTTTCTAGTCGAAAATATACATTGTGGTGAAAACTTTTCTTTTTTTAATTAATTTTCATTCAAAAATGTTTCCAATTTCCCAGAAAAGAAAAATTGATGAGTACAAAGATCTATAAATTGGTACAGACATGATAATAATCGAACTCAAAGTCCTGACCGCTAACTCGAATTCAGTTTTTTGATCATATCTAGACAACTATTGATCCTATCGTCACAGAGGTAATGACAAAAAATAAAGCCCACTAAATTCCCTACAACAAAGGTTCGATACACTTTTCCCGTATCTTCGATAGTTTGTCTCTAATACAGCAGTTAATACGTACGTACCTGCGGCGGGAAATTCAAATATCGACACTTTTAGCCCCGTATTACACAAAAAGTATCAAAGATATGAAAAAAATGTATCGAACCTTTCTTGTAGAGAATTTAATAAACTTCATTTTCTATTCCGGCCTCCGTGACGATAGGATCAATGGTTGTCGAGATATGGTGAAAAAACTAAATTCCAGTTTTTTTTTTTAGAAAAAACCGTTCAAAAATCTTTGTTCAACTGTAAATCTACTGTCAAATTTACCATTTTTTTTCCATTTCGTGTTCTACGAGTGAAGAATTTGTCGTTTTCTCTGCTATATCATAATTCTTTCACATGATTCAACGATAGCTTCGCTTTATTTTTTGCTTCGTTAATTCGGTGTATCTCGATCGTTGAAAAGGGACGCGTTTGTCTCATTGTGTGTACATAATACGTAAAAAGGTTTGTTTTAATCAGAACCCTTTCCATGACTTTGAATCACGTCGCTTTGTTAGCGGAATGATCGAGCTTTTCACCCTTTTCATCCTTTCAAATTTAGCGTCGCCATCCAGATTCTCGTTTTCTCTTTCGCTATCAGAGAGCGAATAATTGCAAAAGAACAAAAAGAAAAAAAAATTGAAAAAAAAATCTAGAAAATGAATAGAAAAACTATTCCACGGAGGAAGAAAAATAAAAGATTCATACGATCGCTTCCGCAAGCTCGATACTCCGCTTTTCAAATTACCAGAGGGTGAAGTGATAACCGGTACTCGTAACCTTATCAACCACCACGAGATGAACCTGGGAGTTAATTTAGTTACTCCCTCGCGGTTATTCTTCAGATTTAAAAAGCCCCTCATTATTACTCGCCGAACAGATAAGATATGGGGTCTCGGTCACACGACGGTAGCATTTTTTACCTCCATATATAATTCTTGAAGAAGAAGAAGAAAAAAAAATCCCGGTCATATCAGCAGGATACAAAATTCAATTTTTTTCATCTCCTTCAGTATAAACAATTTTCATGACTCTGGAGGCGATAATGATGTGACATTTTTATCATGAAAAAAAATATTTGAACGAATAAAAAAAAATTGACTGATTTTTATTTATTCATTCATTTTTTTCAATCAATAAAATGCGATGATCGATCCAAACTTTTTTCATTTATTCAAGTGGCTTATGTTGTATGTACATAAAATGGTATATCTAATGTTTTAGTATTCCTTTTTTTTTCATGAAAAATTGTCCGAAACAAAGTTAAAATGGAAAAGATAAAAAATCGATCGGTATCAAAAATTCTAGACCGAAGGCGAAAGATGAGGATTTTTTTTTTTTTATGAAAAATTGACAAAATTTCTATTACCATTTGAAAATAAAGTGTAAAAATAATTAATCCTGATTTTTTTTCGGAACTAAATTATTAAAAAAAAAAAAAAACGTGAAATTTATTAATTGGAATAATTGTGTTTTCTTGATGATTTTCGAGTAGCTTAAATATCGTTTTTCAAAATCATTCAACGACCTTTTAAAATTCTTATATAATTACCTTTTTTCTGATTTTATTTCACCTTCAATTTTTTAATTCTATCATTGATTCAATATTCAGCAAATTTCTTCAGGACGTGAATTCAAATCTCGATCAAAATCGAAAACTTATGAGGTTGACCTATTACCGCCATGTTTGAAATTATAATCACAGAAAAAATTGACCATAAAGCACGTATTTCTGTTAACAAATTCTCCTTGGGATACAAAAAAAAGGTATATATATTCTGACCCATTTCGGCATCGATACTCAACGAGTTATTTATGCTTTCTGGTAGAGCTTGTGCCAACGCGGTACCGGCACGTGAGGCGGTAAAATTTCAAAGTGATTTATGCTTGTTTACTCTGATCGATATACTGTTGCAGTACTTGTATTTACCGTTCGACTAACTCTACGCTGATAATCTTTGTGTCAATTTTCACAAACGATTGCAACGAGAATTTACATCGATCACTCCGGTACTTACAATTAGACTTGTTAGACTATTACTGAACTTTATCACCATGTTCAAACGTTGGAAGGAAAGAAAAAGAAAAAAGAAAGATAGATTACAGGAAGAAAAAGCAATTTTACAGGAAATATTTAACCACAATCAAGACGATCGAAGTATTGACTTTGAATAACAATAATGACCAAAAGTTATCAATAAGTTGTTTAAACAAAACATTGTTTAACAAATTTTGTGGTAACGTTATTTTTTTTCATCTCAAATTAATGCCCAAATTTTTCTGAATACGGATGAATTTTTGAAGAATTTTGTCACTATTTTTGAAATCTCCGTTTTCGAAAATTTCGAAATTTGGAAAAATGGAAAAAAACCCTGAATTTTGGATATGTTTTTGTGAAAACGATGTAGATTACAATTCCGAAGTTTCCGGAGCGTGGAAACAAACAGTTTCGTAAATACAGCCTCAACAAATTTTCGAAAACGCAAATTTCAAAATAGTGACAAAATTCTTAAAAAATGCATCTGTGTTCAGAAAAATTAGGGCATTTATTTGAGATGAAAAAAAATAACGTCACCAGAGAATTTGTTAAACACCGTTTTGTTTAACAATTTATTGATAACTTTCGGGCATTATTATTATACAAAATGAATACTCCTATCATCTTTATCATGGTTCATTTTTCTCCGATTTTCATTTCATCATGAAGTCCTCAATTTGCCGACGAGAATCATTTTTGGTTGAGATTGTACGAAATTTTGTGTTTGACTATTTTTTAATCACAATTTTTAGTGGTTTTTTTTTGTTTCTAATCAAGTTTCTGCTTTCTTATTTAAAACGACGTTTGCTAATTTGGTTTCACTTGATTTTTCACAGAGTTATTGTAGTTTCAAAAAATGAGTACGATTTTTCTTTATTTTTTTGTTTCCACTTTCGATAGCAAATGATTTTGTTCGACGACTATGTAAACGTCTTAGAATTTATTTACCGCACAGACCATTTAGATTTATATTGACCGAAATTTTATAGTTGTAGGATTTTAATAGTTATGCTAGATTTACGATAAAAACTTCGGAAAATCGTTTCTTCCGAACGGTAATTTTTATTTTTTTTTGTAATTATCACTATTTGAGCAAACATTTGAATAATAATTTAACGACAGAATCAGTTTCTTAAAAAAAAAAACAGCCTAACTCATGCAGAAATTGACTCTCAATCAGTGAAAAAAAAAAACCAAAAAAAAAACATGAACCCTTCGAGTCCTCGGATTGGAAAAATTACAAAATTTCTAGGACGGGCCTGGGAGGACACTAGTCGGTTTTCCAAATTTGAAAGTCAATTTCAACCCTGGGAAATAAATTTTGTAAGTGAACAGTTGTCTCGTATAATCATCACGAGGCAACCGCAATTAGTTCTCACAGGCTTGTGGTGGCCTGTTTGTGTATGGAGGTACAGTAATAGTAGAAATATCGTTTATATTCCAGACGTAGGATAGGCTAAGCTCCGGTTAAAACTACCGAGAAATACGTTATTCCGGTTAAAACCTTTTCCCAGAGGGTTTAATTTGAATATGCAAATTATACAATTCGAGGTTTACCGGCGTCCCCAAATAGCGGTAATTCGACTACCAATTCAAGCAAGTGGCATCTTCGGAGGGGGTTTAAAATTCATTCGAAAATTTACAGGAGAAGAAATGAAGGGTTGAAAATACAGTCCGCCTTGAAATTAGATATTTTTTGATAACACCTGCGTGGAAAACTTGATTTTCGATGCCTGTATCCGGTTTGAAAAGGGCCCCTTTTCAGATGAGTGAAAAAAAGTAATATTTCTTAACTATCGCGCAGGCGCACATCGTGCATTATCATCATTTTTTCACTAATATACATGCGCACTTCAAGCAATCTACGTTTCTTCACTATCACGCACGCGCACTTTGAAATAAGTCAGTCGTTCAGTAGCGCCATCGGTCGGTGGCAACGTCCAAGCGTCCGCGAAGTGGCGCCCCCAGGCGGCAGCGATGTGTCAACCTAGATTATCGCCTAACTTCAGGTTGGTTATGGTCGGCCATTTGCTCAGCTGTCAGATATTATTCGTCTGCATCTCAAATCAAGATTTCCCGCAGTCGAGTTATGAAAAATAATGTGTGCGATAAGTGCGGATAGGCGACATCTGCCTCGTGTGAAGTTTCAATCACTCGCTAGGCTCGTTCGCTCGTGTTACAAACTTCACACTCATCGGATATCGCCTTCTTTCCGCACTTATCACACAATATTGAAAAAAATTTACTCATTTCATCAGACAAAAAAATTACAGCTACCTTGGAAACTTGCATCGACGGAACATCAGAATTCGTTGATGAAGAGATTTTTCTAATAAGAAGAAATTAATTATATAATCATTCAGAAATAATTAGTGGAAGGTTTTACTCCATCATCAACATGATTTTGGTTAGTTTGTTTTCTTCAGATTTGACTAAAACGGTCCAAATATTGAGTTCAAGATAAATCGAATATTCAAAAAGGTTCGTATCTATAGATGACACTTGGCTACAATATTTTGTGTCAAACGGAAGTTGGATGATATTCTGTCCACTATTTCACGAAACCTCATTATAACATGATATTAAAACGAACGACATTTTCAAATGTTCGTTCAGAAAAATGTTATACTGTTTTTCCAAGAAATTTTTTTACAGAACAGTCTGAAGTCGACTGGAATCGAAAAACGAGCTTTCAGACAGATGGACTGGTTCATAACGGTCTGAAATTGGCTGGAACTGGTCCAGAACTATTTGAAGTTGGCTAGAATCGAGAAATGAGCTTTTAGACAGTTCGACTGGTCACAGAAGCCTGAAGAAGGCTGCAATTGGAAAACGAGCTCTCAGACAGTTAGACTGGTTCATAACGGTCTGAAATTGGCTGGAAATGGTCCAGAACTACTTGCAGTTGGCTAGAATCGAGAAATGAGCTTTCAGACAGTTCGACTGGTTCGCAGAACCGTGAAGAAGGCTGTAATTGGAAAACGAGCTTTCAGACAGTTGGACTGGTTCATAACGGTCTGAAATTGGCTGGAAATGGTCCAGAACTACTTGCAGTTGGCTAGAATCGAGAAATGAGCTTCGACTGGTTCGCAGAAGCCTGAAGAAGGCTGTAATTGGAAAACGAGCTTTCAGCCAGTTGGACTGGTTCATAACGGTTTGAAGTTGGCTGGAACTGGTACCGAACGGTCTGAAGTTAGCTAGAACTGGTCCAGAACTGTTCAAAGATGGCTAGAAACAAGAAATGAGCTCTCAGACAGTTGAACTGGTTCGTAACGGTCTGAAATTGGCTGGAAATGGTCCAGAACTATTTGCAGTTGGCTAGAATCGAGAAATGAGCTTTCAGACAGTTCGACTGGTTCACAGAAGCCTGAAGAAGGCTGTAATTGGAAAACGAGCGTTCAGCCAGTTGGACTGGTTCATATAACGGTCTGATCTTGGCTGCAACTGGTCCAGAACGGTCTGAACTTGGCTGGGATCGAGAAACGCGCTCTCAGACAGTTGGACTGGTTCATAACGGTCTGAAGTTAGCTAGAACTGGTCCAGAACGGTCTGAACTTGGCTGGGATCGAGAAATGAGCTCTCAGACAGTTGGGCTGGTCCAGAGCAGTCTCAAGTTTGCTAAAATCAAGAAACGAGCTTTTAGACAGTTGGACCGGTTCAAAACTGTCTGAAACCTTGTTTGTCGATTCCAGCCAACTTCAGATTGTTCAGTGATCGTTACGAATGTCACCCTGTATATGTATATTATTTCTCTTATCACACTCCAAAAAATAGGAATCAACTATATGATCATTTGGTCCTCAAAGTGTGACTTTCTGTGCCCCAAATAAAAAGTAGTGATACTAGAAATTTGAAAGATTAAAGAAGAAAAAAAAAACAAACGGTAAAACCAGAGAAAATTGAATCTGAATTGGGGAGAAATAATTCGTGGTACGTTGCGTCGCTTCGGTTCGCCTATGCACCACTAGCCACTCTATTACGATGAGTCGACATTGGCTACTAGCCAGCTTACTAAGCCCAAGGAGAGGACTGAAAGGCATGTTCAATCAATACCGAAACTAGTATCGATCGGAGATAGACTGACTTCGGACAACCTGGGATATAGGATGCATAGAAAGCCACGCGTACAAAAGAAAGTGGAGAAAAAAAAATGTTTCAACTTCAAAATCTGATAGAGAGTTACGAGGGTTGATGAAAATTGGATTTCGATCGGACGGTGAGGACGTCGGTTAAAACTTGGGATAACAATCATTCGAGTAATTGGTTTTTGATTATTTCCGATAAATGCCAGAATTTGGCCTTGATGGGATTTGTACAGACGAATCGCAAGGTGATGAGGTAAACAGGAAATTGGGGATTTTCAATTTACGACAGGGGCGTGATCGTAAAAGTGGGGCAGGAATCTGTTTTCGGGATACCAAAAGCGTCACCGACTGTTGGTAA
The DNA here is from genome assembly GCA_018420115.1 of Euura saliciscinereae. Classification (NCBI taxonomy): domain Eukaryota; kingdom Metazoa; phylum Arthropoda; class Insecta; order Hymenoptera; family Tenthredinidae; genus Euura; species Euura saliciscinereae. Next base: position 14,479 of record JAFFZH010014080.1, on the reverse strand, counting down.
GAACGAGGGACTCGACAGGATGTGATAACCAACCGAGGCGACGGTTCTCTCGGGTTGGTAAAGGCGCGGGGAATTACGAAATCGATTATTCTTCTGTTATCATCAGGCAATAGAAATAATCGGAACAATTTGATATCGCAAAGTTCATGACTTACAGGAATAATGGAACAAAAGTAAAAAATTTGGAATTTTCTAGTTTTCTTTGAAATATTTTATGATCCCAATTTGGAATATCTCTCTTCGAAATTCGGATCTGTCTATGAGAATGAAATGGAATTTCAATCGAAAGAGTAGCCCAAAGCAAAAGAAATCACTTACCTACTCCAAATGTAACCACCAACATTTTTTTATTTTGGGCTTCTAAAAAAAATCCATGTTTTCCTTGATTTCTGTGAATAAATTAAGTCTGAAAAAAAAGCTCTCAAGTGCTTTAATCGCTGAAATTTCATGGCATAGAATCCATTAACCGTTTCCCATTTAGCAACCGGAAGTGAAAAGGGTCGCTTCAGCGATTCTCTTGAAAAAACATTCAAGAGAATTTGAGGAGAGTAAAAAAACTCCTTTCTTAAGCCCCTCCCATTTTCGACACAAGAAATGGGCCACCCTGTATATGTAGACCCGATCATAACTGTTTCTCGTTTATCGCAGCGTGCGTTGTATCCTTTGATATTCCGAAGTAAACTTTTAATTCAGTGCTAAGTGTCGAAAGAAAAGTTTTTTTCCAAGGTTTCAAAAAAGGAAAAAAGTTTTCTGTTGAATTTGAACAACTTTCGACACCCAAATATCGGCGCGGTCTTCAAAGTCTTCGAAGCTCTCGCTCTCGGCGTAGGTTCGCCACCTCTGAGTTAATATTTGGCGAAAAGTTCGTCTGATTTTAAATTCGCGCGAATAATTTATGTACCTATAACGTCTTCCTGTTTGGCTATGCCTGCGACGAAATGGAGCCGGGGCCGGGGGCGAAGCTTGATAATGGATAATAATTGTCACTCGAGGATATTAATCGTGTCGTCTGTTCAAATTAATGACTATAATTATAATTGCGGATCTTGGAACTGAGATGTGTTCAAAGGGTTTCGTTCTCGTTCTCCCTCAAGTCTCTGATTGTGAGATACTCGTTTACATTGATAACATGAATATTGAAAATTTTCAAAATATATACCCCACGACTCAGGTTGTGCAATATGGTTAAAAAAAGTTCTATGTATATGGAGCTGAAGTCCTGATAAATGGAGAATTAATTTATTGTCACTGTCACTGGGTCCAAATTCTCTAGGAACGTGAAATGCATTTTGATAAACCAATACTTGTACATTGTACATTATGGTGGTCCTTATTTGGGGTCGAAATTAATTTTACCCTTGCCGCCCCTTAAATCGGTTCAAAATACGTAAAAAGTAATGCTGTAATTTTTTCAAATTTAAAGAAAAATGCTTGACCCTTGACCACGGGGGTTGAAGTTTTCCATTCAAAATACATGGGATTTTTCCGCGTTTGCAGTCACTATTTTACTGTGGGCCTAAATATGCTTGTAAAATCTTGAAATTTTCACAAATTAGTTTACAAGCATGTTGCTACACGGGAAAAATTTCCGAAACTCCTACCCTCAAAATGTTGTGTAACATCACCACGATAATTATGAATTTTTTCCATTATTATTTCTTTCAAAATACTCTGAAATCATTTGAAACGTGAAGAAAAATGAAAATTTCGAACTTTTTTCATAATTAAAAAAAAAAAGACAAGAAAAATCATTATTATTATGGTAATATTATACAATATTTTGAGGGTAGGGGTTTGCGAAATTTTTCCCATGTAGCAACATGCTTGTAAACTAATTTGTGAAAATTTCAAGATTTTACAAGCATATTTATGCCCACAGTAAAATAGTGACTGCAAACGTGGAAAAATCTCATGTATTTTAAATGGAAAACTTCAACCCCCGTGGTCAAGGGTCAAGCATTTTTTTTTTAATCTGAAAAAATGACACCATTACTTTTTACGTATTTTGAACCGATTTAGGGGGCGGCAAGGGTGAAATTAATTTCTACCCCAAATAAGGACCACCCTATTGTACATATTCACGAATGATTGAATCTCAACTTCTCCGCCGAAAACACTATCCCTGGACATATGTGATGTATAAGAATTTTTTTCATATATATTAACATCATATGACTCATCCCCCACAACGAAAGGTTCATGAAACGACCAGTTATTATCCACGTTTGAAACAATTCTTAATCTTACATCCCTATGCTTCTCTTGATCGTTGACCAAAAAATGAGCGAAAGATCTGAAGAGACAATTGCCGTCGCCTTCAATTCGTATTTCAATATTACGTTCGGTCATTTCTCTTTTCAAGTATGACGAAAAATGTAGAAAATTGTAATTATTTCTGAATAGAAATTTGTTTAAAATTGGATAAAGCAAATACGGAAGAAAGATCAATACGTTACCTTTCGGTATACGATAATTGGGTGAGAGGTAGATTATTATTCCATACTCACCAATTACGTGGAAATTTTACCTCAATACCTATAGCACAGGTAAATAGCTTTCACATCTAATTCGTGCTTGTTGCGGTCAGCAATATTCGAATCGTTAAAATTTGAACTACTACAAAACGTCACAGTTTCACTGTCAACAACTTACTCGAAGACAAATGCCGAATGAATCGATAAGTATCGATACGGTAATCCATTCTTTTGCAATTTTTTAATAAAAAATTTAAAGAAACACCATTCAAAGGCAACATGTTCACCAAGTCGTTCATTCCAGAAAATAAAAATATTTACGTGAAAATACAAAATTCGGACCACCTGAAGATTATTGAAGGCCCGTCGATGTCCTTGGCTGACTTGATTTTAGGCGGAAAAATCATTCGGCGAAATCGCGGGAGAATTCGGCTTCCCGCGCGAAAGTGGAGGGGATGACGGTTGGGACCGACTCCCGGGGCTACGACGGAGTAGGGATAGGCGCTCGGGATTGGCTGCTCTGGGCGGAAAAATCGCAATTTCTGTCTCGGCTCATACAAGTTTTCTCGCTAGTCTTATGTACGATTGTATTGATTTTGGTCTCAAATTGAAGGTGAAGGATGCATCTATGTCGCGACGTAGCCCGATTTTCCGATAAACGTCTAGTCTTCGCTGTAGCACGTCGCAAAATATGCCTACTTTCGACATTGTTTTTTTTTTGGAAAATTCAAAACGAAATTCCAAAATCGGCCTTCGTCGCGACATAGATCCTTCTTTTGTCTTCAAAATGCTTCGAAGAGAATTGCGATATATGGAATGACATCGTAGATATATAAATTCGATATAGTGAGAGCCTGTATTCGCGGGGGTAGACAACTTCCTTAAGTGAGTTATTCCATTCTCAACTTTGAATCATTCATCATGGCATCATTGTAATGTAAAATTCACAGCGACCAGTGTATAAGGCCTACTGGGGATACCACTATAAAAAAAAACGCTACATACTACATCATACACGTCACTTATAGTGATGTGGAAACGATAAGAGTGTCATTATAGTCCTGTTCATGTACCTATATGTATAATATTATGGAACAATTTATATGATATAGAACGTTTTTGATTGAAATCTTGTCATGTTTTTAACCGTGAAAATTTGAAAATCGAATCAGTCTCTTTGACCGAACCCTTCCTTAACCATGGAAAGATCACAGGGGGGGGCTCTTGACACGGCGGTGACATCTTTATATAATATAGAACGAAACGATATTCACAAACATCTTCTGAAAACATCAGATTCCAGAAACACAGTGAAACATCGCCGTGTATCTTAGACATCAAAGGATACGAATAAAATATCGCAAAAATGACATACCTTATATATGTGGGGCTGTCCACGTCAATTCAACCAACCTCTAGACCGCGACCCCTCCGATTTTCCCCGTGATTTTTTGTGTTATTGTCCGTGCTTTGAAAGATTTTTCTTATTTTTTGCAGATTTTTCGGATCAACCCTTTTTGAGTTATAATTTTCTTTAACTCAAAAAGAAGGACCATTTTTAAAAATCTGAAAAAATTCACAAAAATCCTCTGACTGATGTAGAACAGTCTCCCATTTGCGAGAATGTGGAACGAATTTTTTTAATATTTTTTTTTACGAATTGATAGATTTTTATGTTATAATAATTGATCTTGTACGAATCTGAAAAGAAACGTCCAATCCCTAACGAGCGTACAAAGTTTTTATTACAGTATGAGAATTGCCCGTTAAGGTGAACACGAAAAAACGTTGGGTCTCCAGGCTTGAGGGATAAAGTTGAGAACGTATCGTGTGCGAATGGCGTCTCTGATAAATTACATTCGTCAGTTAATTACCGATCGAGGTGTGTAAATAATTATGAAAAAAAAATATTACACCCTGTAGCTAGTCGTGATTAGCCTCAATTAGTTTTTCCCCGTCACGTCGATCCGGCAGGAATAATATTTCGATCAATACTTTCACGAGAAAATTTTACATCTCCTTTACATTTTTCTATTTTTCTTCCACTCAATTAGGGAAAATAATTTTTGTTTTTCTTTTCCTGTTTTTAGAGAAGCTTTTCATGTACTTTATCAATACTCTCAAATAAATACGATTAAAAATGAATCGAAAAAGGTTCATCAGTTTTTTTTTGTTTTTTTTTTTAGGCATCAAAGGGGAAAAAAATTTCAATAAAAATAACGTTCAACAAATTGCGAAGGACTCGGTTAAATTAATTCGATTTTTCATCGCAAGCTCGTCCACGCGTACTTCTATATCTGTAGTCGGTTGTTAATCGAAAATTTGTACCCTGAAGCACACAGCGTCGGTTGTTTCCTGAATAATAACACGTGTAATATACTAAAGCCTGAAACCGCGAGGACATCCATCAACGTTGCGTCTCACGACGAACTTTGTTATAGTTGAGATAATTTCTTGACAATTTATCTCAAGCGTGTGTGCGTGGGATCCTGCCAAAAGAGCTTGTCCAATATCATCTGACCCATGGCGAAAAAGGAGGAGGTACGTTAAGTGTTTTTATTCTCTCTCAGAGACAAAATTAGTTCAACAATCTTAAAAAATAGTAATTAAATACTAAATTCATGAATGAATACTTAAATCGGAAATAGAAATTGATTCATCGTCATCAGAACAGAGGAAAATTATTTATTGAAGAATTTACTAATAAAAATTGTTTCATTTTTGTAGTTTTAATATTCGTTGTTCCAATCATTTTGTTAATTATTAGACCTAGTTTGATAAGAATTTCAATCATTTAGCGATGGTCAATCAATATTGACTCGAAAATAAGAAGAAATCAACATGTTTATCACCCTGATTCCTAGCAATTTATGAAGAATTGTTTAATTATGTCATAAATGAACATAAATTTGACATTTAAACCTCCTCTTTGAATTATCCTGTAGTTTTTCGGAACTAGTAATCACAGGAAATCACAAAAAATTTGCCCGAAATAATTGAATTCTGTTAAAATGTACAATTTTATTGAAACTGTTTTACCGACAGATGTAGAGGGCGCTCTCATACGTTCAATCGGCGAACTAGATATTCAAACAGGACAGGCGATTTTTATCACAATACCATTTGGTGCGCTGAATTTCATTTGAAAATATAAATGATTGTAGGATTTGTCGCATTTTGAAGCTCGTTGAATTCATTGAATGAGTGAACAATTTCAAAGATTTTCAATATTTTCCGGTGAAAATGGATCTGCGGATGTCGTTGACCGTGACAAACAATCGATCTTATCAAATTTTCGATATCTTGCCTCTTTACAGAATTTGAGAAGCTCTGATATCTTATTTAACCTCAAAATGGAAATTTCGAAGTTCAAATACTCCCACAGTTTTCAATATTTTTTGGTGAAATTTGGTTTACGTATCCGATTCGCTATCCCACACAATCTGTATTTTCAGATTATTTTATATCTTGCTTTTTGCCAAATATAATAAATGCGAATGGTTCAAATATTAATTTTTCCGTTCTGAGCTCTAGGTGATGATTTTTAGAACACGTAACCTCATAAAGAAAAAAGTCGACTGTTTTTTTCTTATCAATCTTCCTAATTTTTGAATCAATTTAAATTGATTTCGGATGCGAAATTCTCTCGTGGATGTATTTTAGACTGATTCTATGTAATTCGAGTTATTTTTCGAGTCAGACCTGTGCTTTATCTGTGAAAAAAACTGGGCGAATATGCAGGGTTGAATATGAGTGAGAACCCTTGTCATACACGGGATGATAAATATTCAAGAAATAAGATAAACAGTGGGAAGGAAGGGCATATGTGGAAGGGAAGTCTTCTTGGACGGATATGGAAACAGAGCTTGCGAAATTTTGATTCTGTATAAAATTTATGAAAAATTTGAACAACAGAAATATCGAGTGTCCAATTCAGTAGATTCACCACGATAACGGTTCCAACGAATTTCGCAAAAAAAAAAAAATAAAACTTCATGGATTATCCTCTGATAAAATAGAGATTATTTGAGGGTAAAAGAAGAATTCTTTCAGTGGATTCATCGAATTTTGTGTTCATTTCGTATTCATTTGACAGGATAAAATGGAAAATTTTTAAACTGTGTCGACGACGGAATGTCGATAAAAATGTCGACTGAAAACCTGTTTCTGTGTCTGAAGGCTGAAGTTTGATTTTTGAAGATTTCTCGAAGCCAATTTCACAAGCTCAACAGGTTTTACAAATCTTTTTTTTTTTTTTTTTTTTTTTGCTAGATATGAAAATCCGGGTAGTCGATTTTGCTCAAAGGATTTCTAGAAGCTGAATAACTTCGATAAAATTGAGAGAGAAATTTCGGAAACCCGAGGGTGACGTGACTTTGAGGTGAACTCTTAGCTTATTTCCTGACCACGATGGGCTGGATCTTGACTTCCTACTTGAATTCGTTATGAAGCTCCAGTATTTCTGAGTCCAGCAAAAGAAATTGAAGAATGAAACAAAAATTTAACAAAAAATGGTAAAATTCTTCTTCAATCTTTTGAGTTCGAAGACCACAGCACAGTGAAGAGTGTAAACAAATTTTTTAATTTTGGGTAAGATCATGTTTTTGTTTCATCGAAATAAAAATTATACGAAATTCTACAAGCTGCATAAAATTCTATAAAATTCCATATCTCAATTTTTTTTGTGTTCCAAATTATATTCACAAAATTTTACTAAAATTTTGATCGAGTGGATAAAATCATGTTAAATCACTCCAGAAAAAATGTTTTACTGTTAGACAAGATTTTGTGAGATTCTATCAACTTTCTTTTCCGGAGTAATGAGACTTCCTTTTTTCGGTGGGGTGTTTATCTTGAAGTGAGCCCATCATTGAAGTGGAAAAAATCATAAATATCGGCCAAGATTGGGAACACTGTAATTTTGTCGAGGAGAGGCTCAAAGCGCGTTTAGCCATGTTTATAGACATCAAAGTAAATCTGAGTTACGAATTATATAAATATTTGAACTTTTTAAGCTGCCCACTCGGTACTTTGTAGTCTTTGGAAACGGGTTGGCCAAGTCGTGTTGGACTAACTATTTTCATTCTACCTCCGCTTTCTGGAAAGCCAGAGAGTCTCCAGAAACTTTTGGCTCTCGAACCGAGACGCCAATTGAGGATTCTCTAAAAGTCTTGCGTTTTTTTTGTGTGTTTCCACCCTTATTTTTCAACCCCCCACTCCTACTTTTCTCCAACATGCGCAAAGAATCGTTAAATTGTATATTTACCTAGTTTTCACGGTTCATTTATCCTCATACATATATATGTATGTACGAATTTACATAGAAACTATATGAATATTTCAACGCGCCAAAAGAAACCTTATGTAGTAAACGTAATTTTTGTTTGAAACAAAAACAGAGAGAGAGAGAGAAAAAAAAGACTAGAAAGTTTTTTTTATACAATCAGATGAACTTTCGTCTAGATTTCCTTTTTTTTTTTTGTTCTTTTATCAAATCTCTGAATCAAATTATATGCTTTTTCTTTCATGAAACTTTATATTCTACAACTCTAATTTTATGAAAAGAATAAAAAAAAGAATTTTTTCCCCATTTCTGTGCGTTTTAATTTGAAATTCCTCTTCAATTATTAATCACATTTTTTTTTCTTTTTCCCCTTTGGCTTGTGGTTTTTTTTTCAATTTCTTTTCCTCGCCGTTTTATTTCTGGTAGATCTTGAGGTAATGATATTTTTCATAATTATCCACGTATGTAATGAGTGAAGCCTATACATATATACCGACTGTGAGTTATCCTACTAATGAATTTGTATGTTTCATAAAATTTTAATACTCACTAGGTGCTCTTTAACGTTGTAATTTCCACATTCCGTATACCCATATACCCTGATGCAGATCTTCAACAGACCGTAGATATAAAATAACGATTTTATTTTTTTGAATTTTTCATGCTCATGCAGCACGCTTTATATTATACGCGTGCGGATAATTAATTTTTTAATAACTAATGTCACAGCACATGCGAACAGAGACAAAAAAAATTGTTCACTTAAATTACAGCATCTTTGAATAAATCACAAAAATTGCGTATAGCCATAGAAACAACAAAAAGTTTTTATAAGAAGCGTTGTTCTAATTTTCGTAGAACAAAAACAAATTTAATAATAATAATTATTATTAATATAAAATTATAAGTCAGTACAATGAAATATAGAACCGGATTTCCGTCTGTCCAGAAATTCCTAATATTTTAACTAATCAAGAAACCCATCTTCATTATTATTAACATCAATTATCATTATTTCGTCTTTTCTCTTACTATTCTTCGAATTTTTGCTACCTAACCTAACCTTTTTTTTGGGGGGGGGAACGTTTTTTGTTATTATTCTAACCTGACCTAACCTAACCTAACCTAACCTGACCTAACCTGACCTAACCTAACCTAACCTCACTTTTTTTTTAGCATTTTGTTATTATTATTATTTTAACCTAACCTGACCTGACCTGACCTGACCTGACCTACGGCAGCTACTATATAGTCAGTCAGTGATGGTTGTGAATTTTGATATTTTTTTACTATTTTGCCGATATCTGTTCTCCAGTGACTTTTAGGTGAAAAATGATAGGAACTAATTTTCGAGCTCTTGAAATTCTCTACAAAAAAGATAAGGACAGTTTTTCGCGTAGGAGATACAGTTTGAAAGATACAGGCTCGGGAATAGAAGTGTATAGTAAGGCGTGATGAATATGCGTCATGCGACGGATAAGGGGTTGAATCAATTATTCTTTTCTAATGATAGCCATGCAGTAGAAAAGAATTAGAGAGCCGAGGGAATGTAGTGGGATGAAAAAAAGAAAACGATTGTGTTGGCTAATTGTAGCCAGGTGTGTTCATGTTACAGATGTAGGTTTAACAAAGAGTCGCAGTAACGGTGAGAACTTGTCGTTTATTGTGTATACATATACCTGTACATATGTATATGTATAAACCGCTATGATACTGCAACGGGGGATTTAATTATCGATCAGAAGCCTTACGTCACACGTGTATACTTATACGTTGTAAGTTTAATATACATATACCTGACAACAATTATAAGGTATCTGTAAGTCTTCAAAAGGAACTTTTGAAGAAAGATGAAAAAGAACGAACGAAACGAAACGAATTAGATTTTATTTTTTATTTTCAGACCAAAAGAAAATTAAAATTTTCAAAAATTCGTTACTTTTTGAATGATAAAAACTAATTTTTTTAATATCAAACGAAAAGATCTTCAGTTGAATGATCAATAACTGGACCATTCACCTCGAACTAATTAACAATTTCAGTTTCTAGTTTCCACTTGCGTAATTCGTTCTCGTAACCGTTTCTGAATTTTCAAAATATCTCCATTCAAGATCGAAAAAGTAACGTTAGGTTAGGTTAGGTTAGGTTAGGTTAGGTTAGGTTAGGTTAGGTTAAGTTTCCGAAATTCTCAAAGTTATCTGAATAAAAAAAAAAAAAGAAAGAAAATTTAGAAAAAAAAAATTGAATACCAAATTGATTATGCTAACTTGTTGGCACGGAACTTGCCTCCCATTCCTAAGGGTTTTCGGTTACGGGGGTGGCCGATTGGCGAAAGGCGAGGGGATTCGAGGGGGAAGGGTTGCAGTACAGTTCAGAGCGCGGTCGCGTCGTGGGAGTACAAAGTCTGACAGTCAGTCGTATCGCTTCCGTTCACCGGGTAGCACGTATTCCTACAGGAATACGGTCAGTTACTGGGTCCGGTCGTCTCGGACAAAAAATCGCGCGTGTTAAGACGACCCGGGGTGTTGACAATACTTTCCGCAAAAAAAAGGGGGGAAGTAGAGCAAAAGTTGAAGATGCATCTGGTGCATCGATAAAGTTATGCCAAAAGTGGAATGCGAAAGGTCGACCCTGTTTCAGCAACTGCATTGCTATTCAGGCCTCGATTCCCATGTCATTTGTTACCGCTTTGCTGCGGGTGGCGGGCATGTTTGGTATTTTTTTGTGAAGATGAGAAAAAGGGGGTATTGAAGATGTACCAGATAACGGTCTTCGTGATAAGCCTGTTCCTCTCGATCTGCTTGTACTTCACGATAACTTCTTTGTACAAAGTGTTCATAACCGCGGAGTGAGGAACAGTCGCGTTTTCTTTCGATACTGAGGGGATAAGGGTTGATATGATATAATATCGGTAAGAGGTGGGATGAAGAACTCTGAGGGTCGTGGTTTAAGGTTGATCGTTATGACGCGCGGTGATAGGGAAGACGACGAAGGGGACGAGGAGGGGATCGTCTAATCCTGATGGGGGTTTAGATTTGATCGAATTTCGATAAGAGGATAAAGGGACATGTCTCGACAAGGCAAAGACCCCGTGCACAAGTGTCATTCTGATCCCGGTGGCGGTTCTGGTGGGAATCCCGTGTCGATTTCCGGTACCGGTACCACCTCCAGAGGAAGGATATCCAGGATGCCGAATATCCGGAGTCTACCGATCACTCAGACGACCAGAAAGTGCGTCCTCACTTTGGACGGGTACAGCTACGTCATCGGTGAGTTTCGGATCGGTGATGAGACAAGCGTCTTAGCTCATGAACGAAGCTGTTTGGAGGAGGATGACGAACTCGATTTTGGGTACTTTGGTCATGAGAGAATTCGATTCCGACTTAGCGGAGCGAAAATCCTTCGAGAAGATTTTGTGATTTATCGGAGGCTGATGGAGTTCGGTTGGGCTTATGTTGTGTTTATGTTCCGGCTGATGATGGAAGTGTCTGAACTTCTTCTTCTTCTTCTTCGTAGAGAAGAAGAAAAGTCTTTTCAACCGATTCGGAACTGGAAAATTGATTTTTCACTAGATTTTTACGTTTTTAAGTCATGATTGTGATCAATTCTGCGTCGTTGACGATGTCACGAGAACGAGTGACCGGATTTAGACGATTCTGGTCCCAATCTACGCGGTTTCTCAAAACTTAGGACTGATCAGATTTTTGATTTGATCGGTACAAGGTGAAGGGTCCAATTAATGAACCTTTGAGACGGAATCGAGGTTATTTCATTTTTTTTCATCACATGTGGGAACCGTATTTCCCAATGTTTGTCGATCTTCGGTAATGTAGACAATTCTGAGGATAGAAATATTTTTTTCTGTAGAAGAATATCATGGAACTAGTGTAAATAATCATTTCAAAAAATACGTGTTCGGTGTTCGAGTTGCTGAAAACGCGTCGAGCTGCTGGCCCAGATACTGAATCGACCGGGACCCAGTTACTGACCACTCACGAATCAATCCGAAGAATATTCATCATACTCCTATTCCGCCTTCACTCAGCTCCATTTACATCTATTTGATAAACAAATGATTACAATTCAATGTATTGGCGCAGAATTTCTGAGGAAACCGGAAAAAACTGAACACCTTTTGGGTTATCGAAACGCCATTCGGCCACTCGGACATGTCGTGAATTCAATGTCCCAGTTAATGATCGAATAGATGGAAGTGCCGATTTTTGAAGCTGGATTTATGATTCGATGAAATTAGTAACTAGTCTGAAATTCTTCTGGTCGGTGAGCCTGAAAACTGAACTTTTTGGGCCACTTTCAGTATTTGGTTCACCTTAGCAGTATTCGAATCATTTGGAGAACAAAATTCTCAAGATTTTTGTGAAGATGGTACCTGGAGGTTTTTTCGTCAAACGTTCCGAATTCCGATCCCGATTAGGTTATTTTTTTTCTACTTGGAAACGAGTGTGAAGGCAGTAAGTTCGAGAGCTGGCACATCTAGGTCAGCCTAAGACCGTTTATTTTTCTCCAAATCGGATCTAGTGTAGTACAACTGAAGATTCCAAATTCGGAATATTTATTCTGCTCTGATATTGTTTGTTCAATGCAGTGAAAATTGTAGACAAAAATTATTGGAGAATCAATTGACCCTCTTTAATTACTTCAATCGGAAATATATAGACATTCTTCCATTAAATTTGGGAGTAGAAAAGTTAATTCAAAGTCGACAGTTTTTATCGCATCGCTGAAACGAAAAGAATTCCGTGAATTCAACTAGTGTCTCACAAAATGAGGTCGAGATAAGATGAAATTAGATGGATTTTCTTTACAAAAATTTTCCCATTTCCCAATTTTTATGTGTCTTAAAATTTCAAATATGACCAAAATCCTCAACATCGAGTGATTTTTCATTAAAAAAAAATCTTATGCTCTAGTTCTTTCGTATTCTATTTGGAATTTTATATAAAAAGATGAAAAATTTGAAATCGCGGTCCAAAATGGCAAAAAAAAAAGAAAGAATTCCCAAAAATTATTTGATTTGAATGAAAATTCTTATTTGGAGGAATTTGGGACCAGAAATTGACGATGCTTCGTGAAAAAATCCGTCTCCGATTGATCATGATTTTTTTTTTTTTGCAATTTCGAATTCATATTTTGAGTAGAAAAAATCAGAGACTCAAAAAACTTTCAGGAAATCAGGTAAATTTAAATTACATGTCTGATGATTTTTGGGAATATTTTAATGCTATTCAGAATTTTTCCAATTTGACTCACGATATCAGGAATTAGAGACCGAAAACAAACATTTTTATACAAATCGAATAATTTTCGAAATATCAGGAAACTTCATTTTTTTTTACAGAATACTCTCCGAACCTCATTGAGATTATCTTCACTTTGAAGATGAATTGAAAAATTTATGTTGAAGCCATTTTTTAATGATTTTAAGATTCTTTCCCCTAAAAAATTTGGGGAAAATATCGTAGTGAGTGAATTCAAGTTCGATATTATATTCTGGATGATAAACTTTGATATCATTTAGGAAAATACTGATTTAAAATCCCTTCAAATCTGATTAATTTTCCCTCACTTTTGAAGATGAATTGAAAAATTTATGTTGAAGCCATTTTTAATGATTTTAAGATTCCTTCTCCGAACCAAAAAAAAAAAAAAAAAAGACGAATTTAATCGGAATTCCATATCCACAGATAATAGTAAAGTATGAAATAATAAAGTATGACGAGGTGGGAAGAAAGCTGCCCGAGGACTAGTAGTGGCCTACTATTACTTTTCCAGCATGCCTGACGCCCCTCGATCTCCATAATCGTAAGACTCTGTGTGGTCTGGTCATGCTGTGTTTCGGAGATTGATAAATTTCGAAAATCTAATTGACCCTCACGGACTTCCCGTGTTATAGTCGGCCGACTTCGGATCAGATATAAATATTTAGTATAGTTATTAATACTAGATTTTTTTTTCACCCACCTTATCGCTGCCTATGATCTACCGGTTACGAGTCACGAGTATTACGAGCCTCTTTATATTTAGAATGATAAGATAACCGATCGAAGTTATTCCATCAGAAAATTACCGAAACAACATTATTTCTAATTAAACAGCGGTTATCGATTCGTGAAAAAGTCTTAAGGGGATTTTGAAGGACAAAAACACAGAAAATTAGGGAATATTTAGAGGCCATAATTTTCTGGATAAATTTGATCACGCTTTTTTCAAAAATTAAGCTCAAGTTGTGCGATTTTGAACCAAATTTGCTGATTCGAATTTTCTCCAATAGTCACAAAGTTATCGGATTTTTCCATTACCCCCTAAGGGGAAAAAAATATGAAAAAGATATGAAAGAAATTTCAGACGTTGAAAGCTTGCAGAATTCCCTGAAGGCTTGAGGGGTCAAGCGAAAAATCCCATAACTTTGTGACTATTGGAGAATAGTACATTATGCTACTAGGGAGGAAAGTGCGAGGTTTGCTGCCCGAGCGAAGCGAGGGCAGCACGAGCACGAGGTGAAAATCCGCTCCTCCCGTGTGGCATATACTACTTTTTACCCGACTACGACAAAATGACCCAAAAATACGAAAAAAAAAGAACGCGCGCTCAAATGACTCGGTCTGAGGCAAGCGTGGTAAAATAGATAAGAGATCTCAGACAAACCGTACTTTGGCAGACCACTGTGCGTGACAGGGGGTCCAGGGGCGGAGCCCCTGGT
>JAFFZH010014078.1:49579-69896 GCA_018420115.1 Euura saliciscinereae | reverse complement strand
TTGTATCTCCAAAATTGACAAAGTTAGCAAACGTCATTTCTGAACCGAAAGTCGGATCGGGTACACAAGAAAAATTGCACATCTGCAGGTTGAAAACAGTATCCACTGCAAATTTCATCGGGATTGGTTTAGCGGTTTGGCTGATTACGTGGTTACAAGAAATGGGGGGGTCACATACACCACTCTTGAAAATGCTCGAAAACGACTACCCAGGTGCCAAAACGTGCTCCCTATATGTTTTCAGATCTTTTACTCGATCCGACGTTTTTAGCGATGGCGAATGTATAAGGCACTCCGTTTTTAACGATCGTGCCTGAAAACGACCGTTTCGAAAATTTATGAAAAAAAAAATACTAAGATAAAAGCAGAAGGTCGTAAGCGCCCCTTTTTTTTTAATGATTTTTCCAAATAGTTGTAAAAACCCGTGAAACGCAAATATGAATTGAAAGAACGACCATTTAAAAAAATACGATAACAAATATTGGTAGTTAAAAGCAGAAGGTCGTGAGCGCCATTTTTTATTTTTTTTTATTTTTCACGATTTTTTCAAATAGCCGTAAAAACTCGTAAAACGCAAAGATAAATTGAAAGAACGACCATTTAAAAAAATTCGATAACAAATATTGGTAGTTAAAAGCAGAAGGTCGTGAGCGCCATTTCTTTTTTTTATTTGTAATGGTTTATGCAAGTAGTTATAAAAACTCGTGAAACGCAAAGAAAAAACGAAATCGACAACGTTTCGAAAATTCATATAAAAAAAAAAACCAAGGTAAAAGCAGAAGGACGCAAGTGCCGATTAAAAAAAAATTGGTGGTTACGAACTTCTGCTTTTGATTGACCCAATATTAAATTTCGACGTTTATGAACGAATCTTCGGGTTTTTATCCCAAATACAAAGAAAAAAAAATGTATGACCTTTTGCCGTTACGAACACCAAAAAGTCGTATAATGGCGCTTACGTCCTTATGCCATCAGACACGCGATATATACTCACTATCTATCTCGTGTCCGATCCGGATGTGTCCAACTCGATTTTTATTAAATTAATATTTATGATGTGTCCGATCTGAATGTGTCCGACAAAAAATGTGTCCGATAATGCAGGTTTATTATTTTTTGTCCAATAATGATTGTGTCCGATGCAGATGTGTCCGAACGGGGTCT
Source organism: Euura saliciscinereae (assembly GCA_018420115.1). Lineage (NCBI taxonomy): Eukaryota > Metazoa > Arthropoda > Insecta > Hymenoptera > Tenthredinidae > Euura > Euura saliciscinereae. Next base: position 68,732 of record JAFFZH010014078.1, on the reverse strand, counting down.
AATCAACTATTCTTTATTCTAAGTTTATATTAGATTAGATTAACTATGCGACAACAATAATAATTTTCCTGAGTGTATTAATAGTATCTTAAATATTCCAAATTTTTCTAAGAGTGCTTGAAGATTTTCCGACGGATATATATTCGTCCTCGAGTAGAGGGTTTCCCCAGTTTTTGAAAAATGAAAACTTTTCAGATCATTATGAGCGGTCGTCGTTGCGTCAGGGCGTCAGGCAACGATTTGACACCGAGACGCAGGTGCCGGAAAAATCCACAAAAATTCCCAAAATTTTGATTCGTGATCAGAAGACTGTATTCCAACGCTCGCTGTTGTATCTTGAAAATTGACAAAGTTGGCAATCACCATTTCTGAACCGGAAGTCGGATCGAGTACACAAACAAAATTGCACATCTGCAGGCTGAAAACAGTATCCAGTGCAAATTTCATAAAAATCGGTTCAGCGGTTTGGCTAAGCTCGTGTTTACAAGCAACTTCAACGATTTGACACCGAGACGCAGGAGCCGGAAAAATCCTCAAAAATTCCCAAAATTTTGATTCGTGATCAGAAGACTGTATTCCGAAGCTCACTGTTGTATCTTCAATATTGACAAAGTTGGCAATCGTAATTTCTGAACCGGAAGTCGGATCAAGTACACAAACAAAATTGCACATCTGCAGGCTGAAAACAATATCCAGTGCAAATTTCGTCAAAATCGGTTCAGCGGTTTGGCTGAAACCGTGTTTACAAGAAATGGGGGGGTCACATACACCACTCTTGAAAATGCTCGAAAACGACTACCTAGGTGCCAAAACGTGCTCCCTACATGATTTTAGAATTTTTACTCGATCCGACGTTTTTAGCGATGGCGAATGTATAAGACACTCCGTTTTTAACGATCGTGCCTAAAAACGCGTTCTGAATTTTTTTTAGATTTTATTTTCACTTCATTCGAAATTTTTTAATTTCAAAAACTGAAATTAACACAGGATCAAATTGTAAGCGTCAAATAAGGGTCATAAATGGTGATACCGAACGTTTCCGAGTAAATTGAACCTTATTTGACGCTTGAAATTTGATCCTGCGTAATTAGATAATTTCAGTTTCCAAAATTGGAAAATTCCAAATTGAGTGAAAAAACAAGAAAACAATTCGGCCCACGTTTTCCTAAACGGGGGTTTACCGCTACCCGCTACGACTATACAATCTGCTGGTAAGCTTCTCAACGATTTTTTCACTTACATACCTACTTAATGTCTACACATGTATAATTCAGGCTGAGGGTTACGAAAAAGACAAGTTGTGCTTTCGCATTTTGTGTATTTTATATTTTCAAGAAGATATTGTTGACTACTCTTTAACAACATTTTATTTTTATTAGTGATCCGAGGGAACGGTTGGTGAGTTCGAACGTATGCAGGTACCAGTATATAGATCACATTCAGTACCTTCTTTGCACTTCGGTGATATTACATCCTTCTTGAATAAAATAGCCGAGCAGTCGGCTCCTTCCTCTATAAATACGAAAACACGACGATAATTCATTGTTGAATATGAGTAACATATGTTGAAGTGTTAATTCATGAATATTGGAACATCACGAATCATTCGGTCACGAAGCTTCGTTATCGTCTCACGAAGTACTTACTGAGTATTTTTACTTTCTTGCAACCCGCGCTGGATGGACCGAAACAACCACAATCTGCGACAGCTATAGCCATAGCTAGGGCAGCAATCGCGAAGACGAATTTCATTGTTGATCTGTAAGTTATTGGAAATCGAAGATCAGATACTTAAAACTATCCCAAGTTCGTTTTTATTGGGTGATGAGTATCAGTCGACTCAAATTTTGAACGATATTGTTAAACACGCCAATCTTTTCGGATTCCCGTCCACATTATCAATTGAATCGTTATACACCTGATGAGAATACAAGCTTACTATTTGTGATCTCCGGAGTTGATTTCAGTTAGAAGTGTGAGACTACTGGCTCTGGTCTGAAGAAGTGCTCCTTTATATAGCTGGTTTTTGTCATAAAAAAAAAAATTATGGATCGATACCACGCTCGTACATCCATGAAACTTTATCGTGCCTCACGAATTCGTGAGAAGATATTTAAAGCGAGTGTTCGCAAACCGGAAACGAAGTTTATTGCTAGCAGGATGATGGGTCGTAATGATAATCTGGGAGACAAGGAATCATTAACTCGTAATAATCACACCTAAGTTATCTATCATGATAGCTACACCAGGTAAATTTGAGTCAACATTCAATCATTGAAAAATATGGACTCATCGATGAAACTGTGGATTTGTGGTTTCCAAGTAGGGTAGACTGGGTACGGTTGTAACAGTTTTCGGTTTTGCCCTTACTGAGCTCAAACTACAGTGAACACATCAATGTTCCAAATACCATAGCAAAGAGCGTTGAATTGCTGACAAAATGGCGCTAAGTAGGACTCTTTAGCATAAGTAGAAAAAAAGTATGAGCCTGTCCAAAAAAATCGGAAAAGTGTTTATTTATCAGGATTTTGATGATTAGTATCACACATTCCCAGTGTTTCAGGAACTAAAAAATATAAAAATAACTTTTCATCACCTATTAATGGGCGAATATTCTCATTTGCATAAAATCTTATAAATATAATGTTTTTTCATACTATTATTATTATTTCATAACATAAACTAGGATAATGCCTGAATGAAAGAAGGAAAAGGAATGTTGTTAGCTGTAATCATCCGCCATCAAATGGTTGCAATGTCCCCGGACGAACTGTTACAACTGACCCCAGACGAGTTTTTTTACTTAAAGTCAAAATTTCATTCATTCTCTCGAATCTGTCAACTCAAAATACTGTGAATACTGACACAGAATTGGCCAAGATAACATATGAAAAAAAAAAAAATTGAAGATTTATCATGGAAGTCTAATTATCGATGTTTAACTAAGATTGTAAGAACTTACTTTAGGCCCGAAAATAACAATGAGCCCCGCTACCCACTTCCGCTTTGCACGGAGGACCGCCACCTACTAATGTGCTAGTTCGGACCACTTGCACAGATTATCAAGCGGCGGTATATAAATGTCCTACCCTTAGTTTTCGAGATATTAACAATGTTACAACCGTACCCAGTCCACCCTACTAAAAAAAATTCCTGAAGAGAAAGTGTTCGCAAAACACGGTTTTCCACTCAAGTGAACTTATTCAGAGGGCACTTATTGAGAGGGAGACCTGTACCTACTTAATGTCTACACATGTATAATTCAGGCTGAGGATTACGAAAAAGACAAGTTGTGCTTTCGCATTTTGTGTATTTTATATTTTCAAGAAGATATTGTTGACTACTCTTTAACAACATTTCATTTTTATTAGTGGTCCGAGGGAACGGTTGGTGAGTTTCAACGTATGCAAGTAAGAGTATCTAATAGATCACAGACAGTACCTTTTTCGCACTGTATTTTTCCACGATCCGTCTTGAGTAAAATAGCCGAGCAGTCGTCTCCTTCCTCTATAAATACGAAAACAGGACGATAATTCATTGTTGAATATGAGTAACATATGTTGAAGTGTTAATTCATGAATATTGGAACATCACGAATCATTCGGTCACGAAGCTTCGTTATCGTCTCACGAAGTACTTACTGAGTATTTTTACTCGCCCTAATAATTTCCCCAAACCGCAACAACCACAATCTGCGACAGCTATAGCCATAGCTAGGGCAGCAATCGTGAAGACGAATTTCATTGTTGATCTGTAAGTTATTGGAAATCGAAGATCAGATACTTGAAACTATCCCAAGTTCGTTTTTATTGGGTGATGAGTATTAGTCGACTCAAATTTTGAATGATATTGTTAAACACGCCAATCTTTTCGGATTCCCGTCCACATTATCAATTGACTTCTGTTCAAAAAAGATAAACGTTATCATCAAAGATGAATCGTTATACACCTGATGAGAATACAAGCTTACTTTTTATGATCTCCGGAGTTGTTTTCAGTTTGAAGTGTGAGACTTTCCTGGCTCTGGTCTGAAGAAGTGCTCGTTTATATAGCTGGTTTTTGTCATGAAAAAAAAATTATGGATCGATACCACGCTCGTACATCCATGAAACTTTATCGTGCCTCACGAATTCGTGAGAAGATATTTAAAGCGAGTGTTCGCAAACCGGAAACGAAGTTTATTGCTAGCAGGATGATGGGTCGTAATGCTAATCTGGGAGACGAGGAATCATTAACTCGTAATAATCACACCTAAGTAATCTTTCATGATAGCTACACCAGGTAAATTTGAGTAAAAATTCAAACATTGAAAAATATGGACTCATCGATGAAACTGTGAATTTTTGGTATTCAAGTACTAAAAAAAAATCCTGAAGAGAAAGTGTTCGCAAAACACGGTTTTCCACTCAAATATTCATAACTTTTCCCATTTCCGATATTTTGCCCGAAGAATTTAGCACGATACTTTTGAGTTATATTACTATCATAAAAAAATTAGTTTGGTACGGTGTCGTTTCGAAATTATATTTATTTTGAAGGTTGAACTCGATGATTCGGGGCTCGGAAGGACAAAAGAAGGAAAGGAGTTCAATCATACATTTTTCCAGTGTTTGTCTGTTACAACTACATGTATTATTCGATTGAAAAATCGGTTCGAATCAAATTAACCCAGGGTGATTATTACGGGTTAATCCTGCGAAACTTAGTGATTCACGACTCACATGAACCGTTGCGCTGCTGGTAAACCTATGATGCTACTCTTCAACGTCGAGTACCGCAATTGGGAACTTAGGTCAACTTAGGTTAACTTAGGTTAGGTTTTGAGTCAAGATGACAAGTATTTGATGTATGAAAAAGATGAAAGGTTGATTCAAACATCGAGATTCGAAGTTTTCATCAAAAGATCGCATATTATACGGGGTATTCCACGCCGAATCGACCAGTGTTAAACTCCGACCATCGCAAAATCATTCTATGTTTTTTTTTTCTAAATTCTACTCAGTAAAAACGCGTTCTGAATTTTTTTTTAGATTTTTTTTTTTCACTTAATTCGAAATTTTTTAATTTCAAAAACTGAAATTAACACAGGATCAAATTATAAGCGTCAAATAAGGGTCATAAATGGTGAAACCGAACGTTTCCGAGTAAATTGAACCTTATTTGACGCTTGCAATTTGATCCTGCGTTAAATAATTTCAGTTTCTAAAATTAGAAAATTCCGAATTGAGTGAAAAAAAAAAGAAAACAATTCGGCCCACGTTTACCTAAACGGGGGCTGTTTTGTGTCATTCCACTGGATTTTTGAGAATTTATTCAGATTTTTCAAACAAGGGCATTCTCAATCAACTTCAAAAATTTATAGGAAAATTAACGGTTTGTTAAAAAAAAAAAAAAATCAGATCGCGTTTTTTACTGAGTAGAATGTGAGAAAAAAAACATGGAATCATTTGAGATAGGTACTCAAGGTCAAGAATTCCTCTCTCAAACAGAAAGAACAAGAGCAAAAAAAAATTGCATGTTGGATTCTGAGTAGATCAGCTAGGATGGAAGATATTGGGTGGATCCTGCCAGCCGGGCGGTCCATGGCTTCACTTAGGGACGATCGAACTAATGCGTGCCACACTGCAACATTTCACCGTACAACAATGTACCTACGTCCCTTGAATGTTAAATCCATAGGGGCTTTGCATTTCGCGCGCAATTTCACAAAAGATGTATCCTAAGTGGGTCATTCTCACCTGAAATTACACCACGGATTATCCTCACCGTGTATATATACCATATACCTCTGTAAAATTCTGTAGGGGGATTAGTTATTCTCACCCTGTAGTTTGTATTCATCTGTGGTAATATGCCACTCGAAACCGTTGCGTTCTCTCTCTCTAATCACCGCAGCAGGCTTTTTTCTGTGGGTTACATGAAAACGCAAAAGAGATCATCCTTGAAAAGTTTCCAGTTACCCCAGTCAGTCCGGACAACTGATTCGCAATGAATCCAAAACCGTGGAAAGTTTTATGTAATATGAGGGCGGGTAGAAAAGCAAACTGTTAAATTTTGCAACCCTTTTCGAATTACGGAATATCGTCAAAATTACAACAAAATGGAATATCGCGATATTTTTGGCAAGAAAGTTCCAAAAGTTTTTAATTTATTGTTAAATTTTCATTTTTTATATGGAGAGGAACAGACGCACGTCCTAATCAAGCAATGGGGTCTGCGAATGAACGGCATGTCAACAGTCTTTCGAGATCGTTATCTGCACATAGGTGAATTCTCATGAAGTGTATATAAAAACAACTGTGAAATTCGATGCGGTGGTTGTTTCGGGCTGGTTTTGCTGCACCCCTGGCCCGATGGGGGGACACCATGAGCCCGAGGCATTGACGTTGGTGCTCTTTTGTGGGCAGTTGCTTGCAAAATCGTATCCCCATTGTGCCAAGGTTCTGTGTTCGCAACAAACTGGCAACAAAAACAGGGGCCCACCATTATGGAATTATGTAACTGTAAATTGAGCAAATACAACGGTTCCCGAAGACCAGCTCTCGGAGGAGTCTTCCTCTCGGATTCTAAGACTTTATAGGACCGTGCGATGTGTGCGTGTGTATCAGGTTCCGTAAAAACGACGTACGTCGGTTTAATACTAATGGAATATAGATTCTTCTATGGGTTTATATCTATATACAAGCTTATATTCTCTGTACATATATACAAACCTCGGTGTATCGAGTTACGACGATTGTTGCTCAAACTCGGTACTTAATACTTATCTCAACGTACCATCTCTGCGTCCCTACTTTTTTCTTCTTCTCTTCCCATTCGAATGGGAGTGTATCCTGACTGGAAGATGGAGTATGTTATAAGCTCAAAGTCGTCGAATGAGCCGAATAGGGGGAAAAACAGTTTTTGACTATAAATGATTCTTTTTATTTTCAGTAATATAAGGTAAACGACCCGGTTTCTGTCATTATATGGATTTCGGCAGAGAAAAATAACGTGTAATCGGCAATGATGGGTTTCATTAGATGAATTGATACTTTTTAGGCAACAATCGATCTATAATTCAATAATGATCTTTTATTCGAGCCTAGTGCAGCTGCTAGTTTTTGACACTCAATAATTGTTGGTATCCCGGGAAAAATATGGTTTAGATCTAATTCGCAACTCCGGAGATCTAATTTAGATGTAAGTAGATCTACCTAGATCTACCAAGATCTCCGAGGATTTTTGTAGATCTACGTAGCTTCGAATGGATCTGATGTCATGTTCGAATGTTCATGCTTAATAGATCTATGTATATATATCCACCCAGATAACGTTAGATCTACTTCAGATCTAGGAAGATCTGAGGTGAGTAGATGGAATAATCGCAGCAAAACGTTGTTGCTCATTGAACAGTTGCACAGGTTCGGTAATCCGAAGTTCGAGGGTTCGATTCCGATTTGTTCGATTTTCACAATTTGTTTTTTCAATTTTTTTTCCTTACTCATATTCACGATTTCTTATTCTATGACGATAGTGAGTATTTTTTAATTATAGTTATGCAATTAATCAATATTTTTTCAATTCATTTCCGGAATTGACATTGACATAAAAATTAGATCTACGTAGATCTCTTATGATCTCATAAGATCTACGTCGATCCATTGGACCTATTCCAAAACTCAAATCTACGTCGATCTAAAGCATTTAGATCTACATAGATCTAACCGATTTTTTCCTCGGAAGACCTGCCTAATCCTCAGCAGCAGACCTGTGGATACGGATTCCGGTTAATCGATTCAGTCGAGACACAGAAAATTAATATAAAAATCCAGAAGCGGTAACTATACGACATTGTCGAGTCTCAATGAGCTTTTTGTTCCAGCTGTCGAATGCGGAACAACAATAATTTCGAAACCTGACGAAACAATTAATCAGTTTTCTATCGATAAACGTCTTCAACTTTAGTCGTTAACGAACGACTCAACGTTTCATTGTGCGAAACCGGAAGTGCTGCCTGTGGCTGATTTCTTCGGCGGACCTGTCGCGGACATGGATCCTGCGAACCAGGACGAAACCGGAACGAGAACCGGATTAGAATACGTTTATATAAATTTCATTAATCGTTTCACTGAGGTAGAGGCGAGTTCAACTTCCATTTTAGTGACCTGCACCTCTTGTCAGGACAGCCAGAGGATTTGGGTTTTGTGATAACATTGAACGTTCTTGCCGCTACGTCATTTTTTATAGCTGCAAAGTGTGTGTCTTCGAACTATGGTACATGGAACTGAATTCATGCCCGCTGTGAAGGACACACGTGTCTTCACGTGCAAATAGTGTTGAACATAAAATGGTTTTATGTTACGTACACGAAATCCATAAGTTAGATCAAATAATGATAATTGAACAGGTGAGGTTGGTACTATGCACGAGTTCGTCGTGACAATCAAGGGGTAAAATATCATATCTCCTGATGTTTATTCCTACGTTTCCGTTTATGAGTTAAGTTTGGTTGGAGACAAAATGAATCTACTTGTATGAGCAATCGCATAATTAAGGATGTCGATCGGGTTAAAAACTATTCTCTATAATCGATATTGCATGTACCCTGACACTCTGACAGCACAGAACTCAAAGTTGTCTAAAAGTCGCTGTATGGACGTCAAATGACCCACTTTATGACGTCTCAATGTTGTCTTAGCTCTTCAAGACGTCTATAAGAGACCGAAAGACGTCTTGAAGAGCTAAGACAACATTCAGACGTCATAAAGTGGGTCATTCGACGTCCATACGGCGACTTTCAGACAACTTTGAGTTCTGTGCTGTCTGGGTACCGACGCCAAGTTTTTTTCACAAGTTTGTACATTCAAAACTCACAAATAAAAACACAATATATGATCCGTACAAGCTGAAAATGCGATGCGATGCACCCATAAAGGCCTCCGCAGAATCCTCCGCTGGAATTGGTACTGGCGATGAAGTACTCGAGTCACAGCAATCTCAAATTTATTTTAATATCAGAATAAGAAGAAGAGTAGATTCACGTGAGAAATTTGTTGTACGGTGAAGAAGTTCTCAAAAATGAATTTTGAAACAATCATTTCCCCCCGGAAGGCACTTTTTTTGTTATTTTTTCATAAATATGAAAGTAAGTCACCTGGTTTCAGTGGCCTGACCTAAAAACCATCACGTGGAGTTGTTCATAATATATTAAAGAAGATATTCGTGTAACGAGAAGTTGATTCGATAAATATTTCGTCATTAGTTACATTTTGAAATCTGAAAAGTGGGTGAAAACCTGTTTTCGAGTTAATCCAAGATTCGTAAAAGGCTGCATATCAATTGAGAACACCAGAAAGAGAGTAGCCCAAGTAAACTCATATTGTTTTGTATTTGGTATTCGTTTGGTCTGACAACAAGTTCCAAGTTTCTCATCACCCTTGACTTTTTGTGACGTGTATCACTTTCATTCGGAACTGTGCAAATGAATAATTTTTACAGATTATCACCGTTGGGCCCTGGTTGGAACACTTCACAAATCATATTCGGATTGGATCTTTGCAGATATTTACAGGTGAATTTAATTCGTGAAGAAATCCGCAATATAAAGTTTTTTGAGAACCGCATTATTATGGGCCCTCTTCGTTTATCAAATCCGCGATCACTTCACACGTAATATAACAGCGATAATTATTGATTGAACTCTAGCTATGGATATGGATAGAGTAGTATAAAATGATGTGTACATCGTTTCGCAAAGTACACAGGCGCTTTTCTTCGGTCGTCTTGATAGATTCAACAGTCGAATAAATGTGAACGTTTTTCACTTGAATTCAGAAATGAATCGCGATGTGAAAACGATTCACGGTGTCTTTGATTCTACTGATTATATATGATCGATCGCATGATATCCCCAGGTTCGGCTCTTCGAGAATTCATTTCAAACAGTGTCCTCAAAGAATGTAACGAAATGGATCATGCAGCTGACAATAGTGACTGTGAGTCTCCAAGAAAATCGAACTAACGTGAATTTCAAGCACCAAATTACTGACGATTCACTGTCGCGCTATCCAAGCAGTTAAGATTAATCGAATAATGTACTTCTTCGAGAACTGTATTGGATTGCAAGGTGATCCAGTTCAGTGTCTAGCAATGCACGCTACGACTATCCAATCTGCTGGTAAGCTTCTCAACGACTTTTTCACTTACATACCTACTTAATGTCTACATGGATAATTCAGGCTGAGGGTTACGAAAAAGACAAGTTGTGCTTTCGCATTTTGTGTATTTTATATTTTCAAGAAGATATTGTTGACTACTTTAACAACATTTTATTTTTATTAGTGGTCCGCGAGACGGATCTTTGGTGACACGTTACGTGTGCATTTATGAGAAACTGTATCACAGAAAGTACCCTCTGTGCACCTCGGTGATTTTGCACGACTCGCCAGGCGTAAAATAGCCGAGCAGTCGTCTCTTTCCTCTATAAATACGGAAACATGACGATAATTCATTGTTGAATATGAGTAACATAGGGGAATGTCGTCAGGGTTGGGACGCTGTTGCGATAAATAATCGTGACAATCAACTTTTTTAGAAGGGATCCGGGAAATAATCATTTTCCGTGGTCACAATAGAATTTCCTTTGCTTTTAGAACTTCCCGCTTCAAGAGGAAGTCTGATAGAAGCAACTTCGATTTGGAAGATGCCGTTCGGGCAATTAAAGCGCGAAGTCCATCTCAGGTGCGCCAAACTCACGAAGAGTTACTTTACTTGTCAACACTGCGTTTCAGACTAATGTTTATATCAATATTTGGTGTTGAAACTATGTATGATTGAAGAAAAATTTAAAAAATGATTCAATATATCTTCAGAAAAAATAATTTTTGCATAAGTTTTGCGTATATTCACCAGTGTCCCAACCCTGACAGCAAGTCCCAACCCAAGTCTACATTTTTTTGTTCTTCTCATTTGTTAATAACTTTTTTTTAATTGTGCACGTTGATTCGTCCGACGTAAAACTTTCTTGTCACATTCCTAACTTTAAAATGAAACAAAAAAATCGAGGAATTTCCAATTCAAACAAAAGTTATAGAGCAAAGTGAAAAAGTGTCCCAACCCTGACGACATTCCCCTATGTTGAAGTGTTAATTCATGAATATTGAAACATCACGAATCATTCGGTCACGAAGCTTCGTTATCGTCTCACGAAGTACTTACTGAGTATTTTTACTTTCTCGCAACCCGCGCTGGATGGACCGAAACAACCACAATCTGCGACAGCTATAGCCATAGCTAGGGCAGCAATCGCGAAGACGAATTTCATTGTTGATCTGTAAGTTATTGGAAATCGAAGATCAGATACTTAAAACTATCCCAAGTTCGTTTTTATTGGGTGATGAGTATCAGTCGACTCAAATTTTGAACGATATTGTTAAACACGCCAATCTTTTCGGATTCCCGTCCACATTATCAATTGAATCGTTATACACCTGATGAGAATACAAGCTTACTTTTTATGATCTCCGGAGTTGTTTTCAGTTTGAAGTGTGAGACTTTCCTGGCTCTGGTCTGAAGAAGTGCTCCTTTATATAGCTGGTTTTTGTCATAAAAAAAAAATTATGGATCGATACCACGCTCGTACATCCATGAAACTTTATCGTGCCTCACGAATTCGTGAGAAGATATTTAAAGTGAGTGTTCGCGAACCGGAAACGAAGTTTATTGCTAGCAGGATGATGGGTCGTGATGCTAATCTGGGAGACAAGGAATCATCAACTCGTAATAATCACACCTAAGTAATCTATCATGATAGCTACACCAGGTAAATTTGAGTCAAAATTCAAACATTGAAAAATATGGACTCATCGATGAAACTGTGAATCTTTGGTTTTCAAGTACTAAAAAAAAATCCTGGAGAGGAAGTGTTCGCAAAACACGGTTTTCCACTCAAATATTCATAACTTTTGCAATTTCCGATATTTTTCCGGAAGAATTTAGCACGATGCTTTCGAGTTATATTACTATCATAAGAAAAATAGTTTGGTACGGTGTCTTTTAGAAAATACATTCATTTTGAAGGTTGAACTTGATGATTCAGGCCTTGGAAGGATGAAAGAAGGAAAGGAATTCAATCATACATTTTTCCAGTTTTTGTCTGTTATAACTACATGTATTATTCGATTGAAAAATGGATTCGAATCAAATCGACCCAGGGTGATTATTACGGGTTAATCCTGCGAAATTTAGTGATTCGTGACTCCCATGAACCGTTGCGCTGCTGGTAAACCTATGATGCTACTCTTCAACGTCGAGTACCGCAATTGGGATCCGGATTCCGTTATTGTAATAGTTTATCAGAAATTATTCCAAGCGGATGTAGATAATTCATTATTGCGCACATGTCACGATCGCACCTCAGTGTTATCATTTTCTAAATTTATTTTCATATTTATCATTGTTTGTCGGAACAGTTCGCATGAAAACCTGAGAATATTGCATTTTTGTAGCTTTATTACACCCCCTTAACTGGCTAAGAGTCACGTAAAATTCTGATAACTAGGATAGACTAGTATTACTACCGGTAAGCATGGAGAACTCAAGGTTTTGCTGATGTTATTATTGTCCAATCGGTTTACGGTAACTCCCTTTCTCCTATGTTAAATTCATGTAGAATAAATATAATGAATTATTGTTAGTATTATATGATTAAGTAAGTGATAATGAAGTTAATGATTGAAAATTACATTTTTTTATACCATTTGAGTTAAATATATTGGAAATTCATAAGTTAGTGTGAAGAGACTATGGCTATGGTTATAAATTGGTGTATTGAAGATTTTTGTAATTTGTATAAAATAGAGATAGTTGATTGAATTTAATGATAATGAAATTGATTGAACATAGAGTTGTTGACAGACAGATTGAGTGGGTGTGTGAAGTTCAGAGACCAGCAGAGATAGTTGGATATCAATAACTCTGAAGTGAATAACGCACCTTCATAACCCGGGCAAAAACGGTTTAGATCTAATTCGCATCGCCAGAGATCTAATTTAGATCTGAGGAGATCTAAATTTTGGAAAATCGTAGATCTACCTAGATTTATCTAAATCTCCGAGGATTTTCGTAGATCTACGTAGCTTCGAATGGATCTGATGTCATGTTACCCAGATATCGTTAGATCTACTCTAGATCTAGGTAGATCTGAGATGAGTAGATGGAATAATCGCAGCAAAACGTTGTTGCTCATTGAAGCCAAGTAGATCTACCCGGATCTGAGTAGTTCTGGTACCGTATTTGGAAATATTTCAAGTTTCTCTGGACTGATTGGCGATAAGTATGCCAGAAACGCACGTATTTTCAGAAAGCGCCTTAGCTCATCTAGTATGGTACAGGTTTGGTAATCCGAAGTTCGAGGGTTCGATTCCGATTTGTTCGATTTTCACAATTTGTTTTTTCAATTTTTTTTCCTTACTCGTATTCACGATTTCTTATTCTATGACGATAGTGAGTATTTTTTAATTATAGTTATGCAATTAATCAATCTTTTTTCTAAGCTTCTCAACGATTTTTTCACTTACATACCTACTTAATGTCTACACATGTATAATTCAGGCTGAGGTTACGAAAAAGACAAGTTGTGCTTTCGCATTTTGTGTATTTTATATTTTCAAGAAAATATTGTTGACTACTCTTTAACAACATTTCATATTTATTAGTGGTCCGAGGGAACGGTTGGTGAGTTTCAACGTATGCAAGTAAGAGTATCTAATAGATCACAGACAGTACCTTTTTCGCACTGTATTTTTGCAGCCCCCCCCTGGCGTAGCAGAGCCGAGCAGTCGTCTCCTTCCTCTATAAATACGAAAACACGACGATAATTCATTGTTGAATATGAGTAACATATTCACATATTAGAATTTATCGGACGAGGCGAACCAAATTAATTAATTATTGGTCCCCACCAAGGAGAGATTGTTCCTCTATTCGAGCGTGCAAACCTTGGTGGGGTTTTTACTCGAAGAATTAAAAATAAAAAAAAAATAAAATGATTTTTCATAGGTTTTTTTCGGTCCCACCAAGGTTTGCACGCTCGAATAGAGGAAGAATCTCTCCTTGGTGGGGACCACTAATTAATTAATTTGGTTCGCCTCGTCCGATAAATTCAAATATGTGAATGTAAAAGATAGCGAACGATAGAGTCTACCAAAACATGAGTAACATATGTTGAAGTGTTAACTCGTGAATATTGGAACATCGCAAATCATTCGGTCACGAAGCTTCGTTATCGTCTCACGAATAACTTACTGATTATAATTATACTGCTGGCCGTTGTTACTTGCTCTGTTACAGCTTGCTCGCGACGATTGCCGAATAATTTCTCGCGGAAACCACACTCTGCGACAGCTATGGCCATAGCTAGGGCAGCAATCGCGAAGACGAATTTCATTGTTGATCTGTAAGTTATTGGAAATCGAAGATCAGATACTTAAAACTATCCCAAGTTCGTTTTTATTGGGTGACGAGTATTAGTCGACTCAAATTTTGAATGATATTGTTAAACACGCCAATCCTTTCGGATTCCCGTCCATATTATCAATTGACTTCTGTTCAAAAAAGATAAACGTTATCATTAAAGATGAATCCTATATTATAAACAATCGTTATACACCTGATGAGAATACAAGCTTACTTTTTATGATCTCCGGAGTTGTTTTCAGTTTGAAGTGTGAGACTTTCCTGGCTCTGGTCTGAAGAAGTGCTCGTTTATATAGCTGGTTTTTGACATGAAAAAAAAATTATGGATCGATACCACGCTCGTGCATCCATGAAACTTTATCGTGCCTCACGAATTCGTGAGAAGATATTTAAAGCGAGTGTTCGCAAACCGGAAACGAAGTTTATTGCTAGCAGGATGATGGGTCGTAATGCTAATCTGGGGAAAAAGGAATCATTAACTCGTAATAATCACACCTAAGTAATCTATCATGATAGCTACACCAGGCAAATTTGAGTCAAAATTCAAACATTGAAAAATATGGACTCATCGATGAAACTGTGAATTTTTGGTTTTCAAGTACTAAACAAAATTCCTGAAGAGAGAGTGTTCGGAAAACACGGTTTTCCACTCAAATATTCATAACTTTTTCCAGCACCGGCGCCAGGCATTGGCCGACCGGGCGGCCGCCCGGGGCCCTGTCACGGAGGGGGCCCGAAAAGTGAAGAGGGCAAACTTTTTTTTCGAAATAAGACAATGATTGTGGATAAAATGTTTGTTATTGTAAGAAAAAAAATTAATAAAGTTTATAAAAAGAAAAAAAATTCGGGGGCGGGGCGATTTCCAAGATTCGCCCAGGGCCGGCCGTCAGCTAGCGCCGGCGCTGACTTTTTCAATTTCCGATATTTTTCCGCAAGAATTTAGCACGATACTTTTGAGTTAAATTACTATCATAAAAAAAAAATAGTTTGGTACGGTGTCGTTTCGAAATTATATTTATTTTGAAGGTTGAACTCGATGATTCGGGGCTCGGAAGGACAAAAGAAGGAAAGGAGTTCAATCATAGATTTTTCCAGTTTTTGTCTGTTATAAAGACAAGTATTATTTGATTGAAAAATCGGTTCGAATCAAATTAACCCAGGGTGATTATTACGGGTTACTCCTCCGAAATTTAGTGATTCACGACTCACATGAACCGTTGCGCTGCTGGTAAACCTATGATGCTACTCTTCAACGTCGAGTACCGCAATTGGGATCCGGATTGCGTTATTATAATAGTTTATCAAAAATTATTCTAAGCGGATGTAGATAATACATTATTGCGCACATGTCACGATCGCACCTTAGTGTTATCATTTTCTAAATTTATTTTCATATTTATCATTGTTTGTCGGAACAGTTCGCATGAAAACCTAAGAATTAGTTATTTGTGTATCAAGGGCGCAAAAGGCTATTTTGCGAGTATGCAATTTGCGGCACGAGCCGAAGGCGAGCGCCCATGATGCACACGATGTTTTTCTTAACACCTGGTCGGCAAAAATGCCTCGTTTCCGCCCGCTCAAGAGGTATGAAAAGTGGCATTTTACGACCAGGTGTGAGAAAAGGGGCCCTTTCCAAACCAGACACAGGCATCGAAAATCAAGCTTTCTACGCAGGTGTTATACAAAATAGAGATAGTGGATTGAATTTAATGATAATGAAATTGATTGAACATAGAGTTGTTGACAGACAGATTGAGTGGGTGTGTGAAGTTCAGAGACCAGCAGAGATAGTTGGATATCAATAACATTAACTCTGAAGTGAATAACACCTTCATAACCCGGGCAAAAATGGTTTAGATCTAATTCGCATCGCCAGAGATCTAATTCTGGAAAATCGTAGATCTACCTAGATTTATCTAAATCTCCGAGGATTTTCGTCGATCCACGTAGCTTCGAATTAACCTAATGTCATGTTCGATTGCTCATGCTTGTTAGATCTATGTATATCCACCCAGATATCGTTAGATCTACTCTAGATCTAGGTAGATCCGCGATGAGTAGATGGAATAATCGCAGCAAATCGTCGTTGCTCATTGAAGCCAAGTAGATCTACTCGGATCTGAGTAGTTCTGGTACCGTATTTGGAAATATTTCAAGTCTCTCTGGACTGATTGGACGATAAGTATGCCAGAAACGCACGTATTTTCAGAAAGCGCCTTAGCTCATCTAGTATGGTACAGGTTTGGTAATCCGAAGTTTGAGGGTTCGATTCCGATTTGTTCGATTTTCACAATTTGTTTTTTCAATTTTTTTTCCTTACTCGTATTCACGATTTCTTATTCTATGAAGATAGTCAGTATTTTTTCATTATAGTTATGCAATTAATCAATGTTTTTTCAATTCATTTCCGGAATTGACATTGACATAAAAATTAGATCTACGTAGATCTCTTGAGATCTCATAAGATCTACGTAGATCTAATTAGATCTATGCCAAAACTCAAATCTACGTCAATCTAAAGCATTTAAATCTACATAGATCTACCCGATTTTTTCCCGGGTTGGTAAATTACACACCTCGCGTAGCTCTCAAGCGAAAGAATGAAAGAATAAAAGAATAAAAGGCGAGTCATAAAAGAGCAAAGACTTTTATAATAATCGTCGGTCCTCGGTGTGGAAGAGGCGAAAACAGCGTTGAAAATGGGAAACAAAACAGAATCCCGTTCGAGGAAGATCAAGGAAAACTTTGTGGAAACCCGGGGAAGATTTTCGCCCTAATTCATAGATAAAACTCAGGTATTTAAGGTCGGCGGTATCAAAGACCTCACGCGTCAATTTGACGGAGGTTGGATATAATAGCCTCGTGCTTTCGTCTTTTAATAAAGACCTCAGCTGATATTCGAAGAATAAAGAAGCTAAGGGAGTCAAAACTGCATCACAGTGGAGAGAAAAAAAAGACCCGACCACATTATTTGGGGCCACGAGGATGATAGGGCAGATCTTGAAAATTTTCTAGAAAACACGCGTCTATTCTTCATCTTCCCCGCTGCAGTCACGAAGTTTCCTTAGCTGGCAAAGAACCGAACCTGAAGGCTGTACCTACACCTTCCGTGGCCGACCTTATGTATGGCACAAGGTGCGCGCGAGGCTACGGAGGACGACCGTGACTAAAAGGGCTAATCATGACAAATGCCGGTCTGCAGTATTGCTGCCTCTCAGCGCGCCAATGGTCGTCAACGCTTTCGAGAAAATCTTGAAACCAGCGTCTTCATTTGGAAAGGACCGACAAGCGAGGCCTTATTCGACCCGTTTGTATGTGGCAATGAGCCTTAATGAGGGAACACGAAAAGGAGGTGAAAGAAAATAAGCGGTTTGGACAAACGCAGAGGTTCTTCATTTGCACTTGATGACATTTATCGATGTAAAATCGACACCGATGTCCACCGTTTTGGAAATCGGAAGACGGAAGTGCAAATGGATAGAAATGATCGAGTATATGATCGTCTCAATATGGAAAATGACTTTTTTCCAGAGAAACTAGAATCCGTTCACCTACAGTACAGCAGTTTCGAAAAATATACATCGTTCAAAAATGGAGAATCACAAATTACTCAAAATGGGCCGAAATCAATTTTTAAATTACTTAAAATCAGTTTTTAAAAGAGAGAATCTCAAAGGGAATTTTTTTCCAAAGAAACTTAAATCGGTTCACTTCCAGTTTATTCGGTCTGTAATCGTAATTTCAAAGAATAGACATTTTTCAAAATTGTCAGAATCACAAATTACTCAAAATGGGCCAAAATCATTTTTTGAATCGCTTAGAATAAGTTGAAGTCACTCGAAAACTTAAGGATGTATAGGCTATACAATCTCAACCAAAAGTGAGTCTCGTCGTCAATATTGAGTACTTCGAGATGAGATAAAAATCGGAAAAAAATCAACCACAATCAAGATGATAAGAGTATTCATTTTCAATAATAATAATGCCCAAAAGTTGTCACCAAATTGTTTAAACAAATCATTGTTTAACAAATTTCCTGGTGACGTTATTTTTTTTTCATGTCAAATGAATTCTTTAATCTTTCCGAATACTCATGAATTTTTTCAGAATTTTGTCACTTTTTTGAAATTTCTGTTTTCGATTTTGAAAAATGGAGAAAAAAAATCTGAATTTTGGATATGTTATTGTGGAAACGATGTAGATTACAATTCCGAAGTTTCCGGAGGGTGGACCTAATAGTTTTGTAAATACAGCCTTTAGAAATTTCCGAAAACGGAAATTTCAAAAAAGTGACAAAATTCTGAAAAAATTCATGTGTATTCAGAAAGATTAACGAATTCGTTTGACATGAAAAAAAAATAACGTCACCAGGAAATTTGTTAAACAATGATTTGTTTAAACAATTTGTTGACAACTTTTGGGAATTATTATTATTGAAAATGAATACTCTTATCATCTTGATTGTGGTTGATTTTTTTCCGATTTTTATCTCATCGCGAAGTACTCAATATTGACGACGAGACTAACTTTTGGTTGAGATTGTATAGCCTATACATCCTTAATTCTGCTGGAATTAGAGTACATTCAAAACCTTCAAAAAGACGAATTTTTGTTGTTGGATATTTTTGAACCCATCCTTCTTGTAGAAGACCACCTTAATGTACTTGGCGACGATTTTTTGTTGTTGGATATTTTT
>JAFFZH010014078.1:25908-49229 GCA_018420115.1 Euura saliciscinereae | reverse complement strand
AATACTTCTTGTAGAAGACCACCTTAATGTACTTGGCGACGATTTTTCGCCCCATAGCTGTTGCTGTTTTGGGAAACATTGAAACACATTCCGTAACTTCTGATATCGAGATTCTCACCCAAACTTCAAACATTCCTAAAATTATTGATCGATTAATATTCTGGTTTTCGTAATTCGTGTGTCTAGTTTTTCACTCCGCGATGGTCATATCAAACAATAATTCGTTCCGGTCTCGCGGTGATGTACTGCGTTGAAATTCTCTATAGCTGTGTATAGTTTCGTAGTTTCTTCTTCTTTCCTTTTCATCATCTTTTTCTTTCCTCTCTTTCTGAAGCAGCAATTTATTAATTAGAGTCAGCTAGGGAGCCGCGTTAATACGATGCGGCCTGTCAGCGGGAACGATTTTCTACAGGCATATCTACCATACACGTCTGACAACCCATATCTACGTGTTATTATACATAAGTATAACATTTCAAAACTCAGGCTACGGGCCAGCTGCTGCTAACCGAATTTCTATGGATCCTTTCGCTCTTACCAATATGTATCTAAAATATTTCGGCGACCGAATGTTCCTAAAGTTATTTTCATCGAGGGATTCCGATCTCTAGAACTTCTTAATTTAGTAATTTCACTAATTGGTATACGAACCGCTGCCAGCCTCACCGTCATCGGGACGAAGACAGTTTTGACAGCGGTCAAAGAGTCCAAAGATCGGCAGATGCCACGTGGACTACGTCAGGCAAAAACACCGAATTTCCCGAAGCACGTGAACAAACACTTTGGGTATCGATCCGGAAGGGTTGAACGACTATCGCGTTTCACTTACATTTTGGAACCGATTTTTCGACAAAATCGAGGCGATACGCGACAGTTTCCTTCCGGCACTGAAAGGGTTGAGGGGTTCGATGTTGACACGGACCCCGTGTTTGGCAGAGCTTTCCGATGTTTGTGTAAGTTGCAACAGCAGCGGAAAAGAGCCTCTGGCGTTTTCGAACAATGCTACCGATGTTTTCCTTCGGGATTATATCTTCCGGGGATATAAACTCGGTGTTTGTTCCATGCGGAGGGAATTAGCGGGTTCGATCGACCGTGTGTTTATTTTCATTGCGGTATAAACGGTCCAAACCTGATCCTTCTTCGCCCTTACCGTCGATGATGAGTGCTCAATTTTTGTCGAGATCGAAGCAGTTCTTGATCATCGTTCTTTTTCAACCTTCCGCTCTCGCCTCCTGGACGAAGGGGATCCAAGTTTACGGTAGCATATGGGATCTGGGGATATCAGGTTCCACGGCGTTTGTCATCATCAGTGTGTTCATTGTTCGACACGAAACGTGGTCACCAGCGAACCCCGCGGCTACGATCATCATGGCGACTTCAGGAATCGCACAAAGTCCTCAAAATTATTCACGACAGGGTGAAATAGCAGGAATAATTCAAAAGATTGGCTTCAACATTGTTCAGATGGGAGAAGCTGGTGGAAGAATTAGACACAGACGATCTTGAACAATGTTGAGTTGTTTTTGAATAATTCGCGTTTCAACAAACAACGAGGGTCTAGAAATCGAGTAGAAGAAGATGCTGACCTTCTGGATTGTGAGAGCTATACTAATTATCATGTTATTCGTATTCAGTCGTAAGCTACTTTGTTTTTTGTCGCTAAAACATGTATTCACAGGATCTCGCGTAAAAGCGTTCAAACGCATCAATCACAAGTGAAGAAAAATACTGTAAGTACCTACGGCTTCGGCTGAGTGAGTTGTATAATATAAATATAAGTAATGGGTGTTCGTACCGTAATGTCATGATGTATTCATAACAAACAATACATAAAAGTAGTCGAGGAAAGAAGATAACGTGCTTCAGAAAACCAAAGAGAACTACAAGAAGAGGCGATAATCACAACAAGTCCACAAACGCGATAAAATCAAGAATGAAAATGATCCAGACCAGAAACCAGGAACACTAATCGCGGCGATCACTCGATAACCGGTAGCAAACAACCGGTAGCGGTTACCCTGGGACCCTTGAAACCCGAGTAACCCGATCCTGCGGTCGGCCTGATTGCTTCAAATGAAATTGACGATTAGGAGCAATCAATCGGTCCGTTTTTTCATCCAGCAGGTATAACGCAGACTCTCGACAGCTGCGCAGTTTTGTGCCGTTTTACACCAAATTAGGAGTTTTTTCTTCCCCGAACCGCTTTTAACCCCAATTTGGAGACCCATTCAGTCGAGTCTATTGGTTGACGGTTAATCCCGATATTCCTGGATTCTCTGTCATCTACGTTCTGCGGAAATTGAGGTATTCCGTCCACGCCGTGAAGGACGAGCTGCCACTTTGACTGATTGGTTGCGGACTGTGCAGCAAAAGTTTGTCGAAGAGTCTTCGAAGACTGTTTCCAACAATCTCAATGAACTCCTCGTCTCCCTGCAGATTCGAATGCGACTGTTTGTCTGTTTCCCAGCCAGGTCTGTGCGACGAGACCGCAAGCGACAAATAAAAATCCCCGAACAAGATGTTGGGGGTTGGTCATTGAATCGTTGGCCCTAATTTACTGCGACCCGCGGGAGAAAAAGGTCGCGTATGAAATAGGGGAACGGATCCATTGCGTCTCACCTCACCTATCGACAAAACTCTCAATACTCACGGTTACAGCCACAAATCAAACAGCAACTACATCGGATCCGTTACCGATACCGTCGCCGTCCTTATACCATACCGCAATAAATTCGAAGGCATATTCCCATTACGGTTGGGCGTTGCGCCGAAATCACCTGGCGACGTTT
The DNA here is from genome assembly GCA_018420115.1 of Euura saliciscinereae. Taxonomy (NCBI): domain Eukaryota; kingdom Metazoa; phylum Arthropoda; class Insecta; order Hymenoptera; family Tenthredinidae; genus Euura; species Euura saliciscinereae. The sequence continues at coordinate 46,440 of JAFFZH010014078.1, read as the reverse complement.
GGTACTTGAAGGCAAAATTATGCACCTCGAGAGACAGACAGAAGATGAAGACCGAAAAAGCACCAAGAAACTACGATTTTAAGACATTTTTGGACCGTCGACCAAAGCCTCTGCGTTATTGCATCGAGAATGTCGAGAATTTCTCATATTGGCGCCCAACGTGGGGCTCGTATTACAAAATTGCCAGAACCTGAAGGCTGAGTGCCTAATTTGAGCATTTCATTTATCTATAGGAAATGAGAATGGGAAATCATTCGGAAAACGAAGATGATAAACATTTTATCTATCGATGATATTGAAATATGAAATTACAAGAATTAGTATAAAAATTCAAGACAAGACTAATTCTCGGGTTTGAATCTCGTGCCAATAACAATTTCCAAGCTTACATTGCGAGATTGTAGGAAAATCAGGACCAAAAGGAGTTTCTTAGGATTCAACAATTTCCACTATGAGGCCCAATGTGAGACTTCAAGTGTAATTTTTTAGCATGCATTGCGGAGAAACCAGGACCTGATGAGATTTTCTGGCATCCTTCCTTCTTCTAGGATCTGTAAACCTGCGGGGTATCTAATTGTTTCATCAAGAATACCAAATATTATCGTATTGGCGCCCAACGTGGGGGTCCGAGGATTCGAGAGCATCTCGCTAATCGCGATCTGAAATGGCAGAACCTGAAGGCTGTACCTACTTCTCTGTTGAAGATCTTTCCCATTTTTCGAAACTCCCTCGGGTAGTCCGTCTCCTTTCGGGACGATGAATATCTAGAATACCGGATTCGTTCGGCTCTGGATTTCTCGGTTCTCCTAGAAGATCGATGTGGTCGAATGCGACCCCGGGGAGCATAACCGAACTTTTCCAGACGGGTTTGTCGACTAGATTCACCCTTTTTGTCAGAAAATCGCAAGTTTAAACCAAACGATTCTTCCGAGGCTACCGTGTTAAGAGACTCGTTCTAATCGATGGAGGCACGCGTGCTGGTGATCGATCATCGTCATCCAGCCTCCGAGAAACTATTCTTTCGTATTTTCTCAGGGATTAGGGAATTCGGGGCGTCCCGACGTCTCGCGGGACGTCGGTTAAATGTCCCGGAAATAGAACAGGCTCAAGTTTTAAACATCGTCGCATCCACGATCTCGCGGTCAATTAGCGATCGGTTAACGACAAATTCACACCTTCGCCGCGAAAGCTCGTATCTTCTAGGAACCGGGTCGCGGGTACAACGGCGCCAAGCGTCCCGTAGCGTCGCGCCGCGGCGCGACGGGGTGCTAATGAGGATCGATTACCGTGTAAAACTCGGTGAACTCTAAGGCAGAGATTTCAACAGCGTTGCGGTTACGTAGCGACGAAAAGACCGCGTTGACTTATCGTTCGACGTATTAGACACGGCGAAAAACTCTATATTACAACTTTTAAAACACGCACTACGCCCCCGGACCGTGAATAGATGAGTTTCTACGCATCGTAAATCGAGCTTCCCGCTCCCATTGGCCGGAGCAGATCGGCGACCGCGGCGCCATCTGCGCGCGCCTGCGCAGATTCTCCCCACTCGCAATTCAGGGACTGACAATGAAATTGATCCAATTTCACGCGGCTGTACTCGCGGAGGTGTAATGCACGTGAAAATATGACTGACAGATAACAAAAGGGCGGATGCGAGTGTCACGTCTCGTCAACATGGTGGCTATGTCGCAGGTACAGGCTACTATTACTTCATCCCAGGTCGGAACATGGCGTTCTACCCGCTAGACAATTGAATTACACTCAAACAAAATGGAGTCACTCGTCGCTGACGCCGCGGCCGTGTAATTAGTGGAGATACAAGAAAAAAAAAGTGGGCGAGATAATAACGGGACGTGACCCCGACACACGTCACTCCAAAAACCAGGAACACCCCTTCCTCTGGTTCTTCGTTCACCCCCACGTTATGGGAAATATGTGAAAGAATGATTATTAAGGCGACCAGTATAGTGTGACTTCCACAAATTTTTCATACTCGAAAAATCATTACGGATCGAAAAAATGGACTTTTTCAGAAATCATTTGTAAGATTTCAGGCACACGGTTGATCAGATTATGTCTCTCGACGTCTCATTTTCTTCGGAGAGCAATCCTCCATCGTGTGAATGAGGGACATTGAAGGACAAAATTTTTAGACCAACTTATCAGGAAAAGAGTGACTAGATTGTCGCTGAATTTCGATAACTGACCATAACTTATCACAGGATTTCTTTTTCTCAGTTTCCCTCATTAATCTTATGAAGAATTGCTCTCCGAAGAAAATGAGACGTAATCGAATCAACCATGTGTCTGAAACCTTACGACAAGTGATTTTAAGAAACTCAACTTTCTAAGATATTAATAATTTTTGGAGCATGTCGAATCACGTTTAAGTTTTCCGAATATTGTGTCTACTTTTGTTTCTTCTTGCGCCGCTGCATTCGACGCGGGTGATTATAGCCGTTAATGACGCGGCGATTCGGCCAAAAAAAAAAAGACCTAGTTGTCTAATAAGTCCGGGTACGGGCGGACAGGTGGACCTACAAGCGGACAATGGACCCTGTGTGCTACTGCTCGGCTGCCTTTAGGAATCAAAACAATTACCGGCTTCGCACGTCTCTATGGACTATAATGATACGTCGAGGAGGCACCGCGCGGCTCCCATTAATTAAGTATCGGCATTATTTCCTTTCTCCCTTGGCTTCTTTGGAGCTCGTTAATTTGGATTTTAAGAAAATTCAACCGTTCCGAAAAATTCACCTCAGCCCGTTGTTTGACAAGCCGGAGGCTATTATCCGGTCATAATCCAGGAGGATGACAATATTTTTAATTCTGGACAGAACGCGTAACAGGATCACCAGATACGAGGTAATGTTATACCAGCGGGGCTCCGGCTCCGAGGTTGGCTGACTCAACTTGACCGAACCCGAGCCGATCCTCGGCTGCAACCTGCGTGCTAATCTACTTTGGGATTTAAAACTCTGAACACGATATAGCGTAGGAATGGGTTGAGGACGGAGCCGAAATTCTTAATCTGCTTATGAGAAAAATTCTGTTGTGGCCTGAGCCTCGATCCGTAATCCCACCTCTTACAGGGTTCGAGAAATCACCATTTTGTTTTCGGTATCAAATAATGCGTAAGCCTCTTAAACGTCCCGGGTTGTAGGGAAAGTTTAATTTCCAAATTCCCGGAAAATATCCTCGACGTGGACGAGGATGACCCCGGTCAGCAGCTTCAGGTATATCAAACCGACGCGAAATGCAAATTATTACCCAGAAACGGAGGCGTCGTTCATTCCTGACAAATAAACACTGGGAATATCGATCGGGTCTATCCATCACGATGTGAGAACCGCGGACTCCTCGGGGACGTTGTAACACAATCTGCGAGTCCAAGTGTCCAGCCTCTGATCGCGGGCGGCCATTCATGACTAAATACCCGCCTACGGCGACCCTGCCAAAACACTCCGATCTCTTGAGTGGCGTAGGATCGGACAATGAATTGTCGTAGGCAGCTCAGGGTGACCGATCATCGGACTGCTTTGGATACATTGTGGACGACTTGGACCAGAAGGAGTTTTCTAGTTTCCTTCAACATCCCCGCAGGGAATCGGAACCTAGGACTCGACGGACTAGACTTTTGGAATCGGTGTGATGCTCCAAGCACAATTTCGGTACCAAGATTGTAGCGAAAAAAGTAGGAAGAGATCAGATTTCCTAGCCTTCTTGAGGCTCAAGAATGTGAATTGATCGGGAATACCAGATGTTTCGTGTTCGCGCCCAATGTGGGGCTCCATGGATTCAAGAGTCTCGTGCTAAGCACAATTTGAAAGCGTGCGTTACAAGATTGCGGGAATAGCAGAAGCTGAAGACCATATTTCCCAGTTTATTTGCGTTCCTCTCGGGATTGAGAAGTTGAGATGTACAGATTCATTAAGGACACGAAAAGTTTGCTAGTATATATTTGCATTTTGGCGCCCAACGTGGGGCTACTTGAATTCACGAATCTCGCGCCAAAGACAATTTGCAGCACTCGCATGGCGAGATTGTAGAAAAACTCTTCTCCAGAGATTGAGAAGGCTCAGAAAACTCGATCATCAATCAGAACACCAAAGAATTGCATTTTGGTGCCTGAAACAAAGTTGAGAAAAATCATCTTACAGGGTTCAAAAGGGTCTGAAGTCCACAATTTGCGTTCGATCTTCTGATTTTCATACTTAAAGTCATCAGTGTCAAATTCTGAAGAGATATGGTGACATTGATTTGATGTTTTCAATGATGATATCAAGTTATGTAAAGATGACTATGACAGACCAAAAATGTTTCTATCCCATATGAACTGAGCCAACAGTATCAATTCACATTCCATGTGATAAAATTCAATTCATCCATCGACTTCTTCATTTCTTTGGGAATTATGGACGACCAAATCGAGTTTGGTAATAAAAAACACGTTGATAAGTGTTCGAGATTCTCCATCACGAGTTGAAGAACTGTTGCTGCAACGTCGGACCCTAATCAACGTATTTTTTCATCATCTGACTTGATTTGATCATCCATTAGGAAAAAAAGGAAATTCAGGTTCTCTACACTCTTGTCTTTTGTTCTTCAGCATGCAGCATGGGCTTTCTTCAGGTCCTACAGTCTCGCGCCAAGTACAATTTTAACCGTCTAGCTTCCAGCTAGATTTATTATTCCGGAAACGGGTTGGAGGCTTTTGGTACCTAAAACAATGGGGTGATTTTTTTTCCTGTTTCTGGTCGATCCGGCTCGGAGAACCGCGTTGTGACAATAGGAGTGAAAGTCCCGTGTTTGTGGGAATTTAAAATAAATTCTTAAACACACAAGTTCCAATGGTTCTGGATGTCGGATTGACGGAAAACGTCAGGTGCTGGCCAACGTCGAGTTTCGGTTACGGTAAAAGAATGCGTGCTTTATTACCGTCAACAGGCCATTGACGGCGCTTACGAAAACTGAAAACAAATCGTAAAGTTACGATTCTCGGATCCCTCGAGTCCCGATTGTTTGTTGTTCTCGGGGCAGCTCGTAAACCAGTCGACGCCTCGTCCTCCGGAGGAGACGCTCCGGGTCTCCGGCACGGAAATAAGCCTCGCTATATTCGAGAAGAAGTTTCGTAGCCTGGTTTACGAGCGCGGAGTTGAATCGATCGCATTATCCGCCGCCTTGAACTCTTTGTTGGGTTCCTCCTTGTTGCTTCTATTTTACGAGACGCGAGGTCGTAGGGGTCGCCCCGTTACTTCCGCATGCGCGATCCCATTATCCTCGTTTGTTTCTTTGCACTGCAGTACACTGGGGGTTTTGAAATCTTACCTGAACCGCACGTACGTCGTTTCGGATGCGCTACTGTACGCTCTTTATTTCAACGACCTCTTCAGGTATACGAACCGTGTTCGGAGAGACAGACGTACGTCTTCGGGGAATCAACTACCAAGTGCACCCATATCACGCGTCTCAATCGGCTGCCAAAAGACGCGACGAGGGTTGCCAGTGCAGCGGGCCTATGGTTCTTCATGATGATGAGGAATTAACAACCTGACTGGGGAAAAATGATGTTCAATGTGGGGAAAATTCATTTTTCAGACATTTTTATACTCTAATTTTAGATTAATAAAGGATCGATCTTTCAGATTTTTAGGCTTTGTATACATCTGACTGTTCAACATTCTGAGGGGCTGTATTCACTCTCGGAATCTCTTATGATGAAGTTTGCAGTGGTCCCAATATCACAGATGTCGAAGATATTCCTGGTGACTTTCAGAGGTTCCTGAATCCTTGGCTGAATGGCTAATCAGGCGGATTTCAACAGTCCTAAAATGATTAAGGAAATTCTTCTGAATTGACTGTCAATCGCCGTTTTCATCATTTCATGATCATGTCGACTTATCACTTCAACTAAACTGAAAATTACCAATTACCAACAGTTTTCTGCTATCCAAACAGATTGTCTTTTTTCAAACATTCCAAAATTGATCCGCTGAATCGATTTGATCCGAATTTGGACACAATAATTATCACATTGGGGCTTCGTCTCAATAAAATTCCAATCCATTTCCACTTTCGGTTTCGAAACGGTAAACACTTGCTTCTATCAATGTTAGGCTTTGTTCCAACAAGGCGTCAGCTGTCAACATGACGATCAATGAATTATCCACAAGTGATTCAGGGGTGGGAGTGCAGTCCACTTGAAAGAAAATCGTTGTCGGGCAGTTCGGCGTTCCTCTTGACATAATTTTCGAATTTTAAAAAGCCACGTGCGGCTCGATTGAGCACTTTATAAACGTGGGGTGGTGCCGGTGGATTGGCCGCCAGGTACCCGCAGACGGTACTTCGGGCTATAATGTCCGGACTATAACCGTGCTTTATCTCCGACTATCTCCCCTCAATCACGCTCTTCGCCTTTCCCCCAGGCCGCAGATCGAGATCGCACCCGCGTGTGGCTCGTACCCCTCGGTACAAGAGAGGCGACCAAAACCGTATCGCGTAGTTTAGTCCCTGGTTTCTAATTACGCTAAGGCCGTAATCGGTCCCGTCGAACACCGAGCTTTCGAGCACCGCATCTGTTGCGCTTCCCTCTCCCTGCGGTCAAACTGCTCGGAGGGGCTTAGAGGTGGCGAAAAGCGTCATTGAATTAATTTTATCATTCTTGGGGGCGTTGATTTTCCAAAATTCTTCAATTTCAACGTTTTTTTTTCTAAATAGAGTCGAGTTTTGATGTCTATAGAATCGTGTGTCAATGTATCTAATAGTTTAGTTGGCGCGAGACTCTACCGAGTCTCTTGAATTTCTTGTATGACGAATATCTCGAGAACCAGTGACCGGATTTTTATCATTCTGGTCTCAATCGTCGCTGCTTTTCTTAACGTAGAACTCACCAAATTTTGGTTTTTACCAGTTTAGTACTTTTTGAATTATTCAATTCACAAAATTCTCAAAAATGAGGATATTTTGAGAACGGAACAACGGATTTGGATGAAAATTGGTATCGGACGGTCTTTTAGGTCGCTGATCACGAATCTGAAGTCAGATTTGCGAAATTCAAGATAGCGAATGCAATGTGGTGGGAAAAAAATCGAAAAATGTACCGATTTTAATAAAAATCGGTATCCAACGGTTTTTTGAGTCACTGATTTTGAATTTTGAATTTTTATTGAACAATCATAATTTTGTAGCCCCCCCCAGAAAAAAAAATCAAAGGCAGCCTATAAATCGTCTCGATTTTGAGATTTTAAAAGGACATTATCTTCTTCTTCTTGTCAAAGAATAGTTAAAAAAAATATTGAAACAAATTTTCAGAATCCTATTAAAACTCCATTTTGTTCTGAAAAAAGTAACGTTTTGAGCACAATTAAAATTGTAGTCTCTGCTCTTTCTGAACTTCTCGGACCAAAAATCGTCCCATTCTGTTCAGAATTAGAGCTGAAAAAGACGTAAATTGAGTTTAGAAAGCCTCGTGCTCCGGTTGATCCGTTTAAGGTCTTCTTTCATCTCTTTGAACTCGAGTTACGCTTATCACCGTTGAGTGGACGGAGGCGATCTCGCGATAAGAGGGATCTAAGAAATTCGTTCATTTTTTCTTCTGTTGTCATTTTCGAGGACAAACGCAGACACAGTGGACGTAGATGGCAATCTCTTCATTCGTCACAATGAGGCTGTCTCTTTAGCGCGGATATGCTCTCAGTCTACTACCCGCAAATCCAGCTCTGCCTCCTCAAATTGCGTCGAATTGCGCCTTATTTAACTACAATGACGACAATACCGTGAGAACAGTAACCCGGGAAGTTTGTACAATTTTTTTTTTTTTTTTTTTTTCAAGAATAACGCAACGTAGTCACTTGCTTCTCGGATTACAGGTCACCCCGAAGATCCATCCGATTCGGAACCTAGGATTACCTAGGAATCGGAAACTGTAACAGAAAATCTCTTTCTTCGCGTCCCCCAAGGGGAGACTGCAGAAGACAGAAGAGACGTAATTCGAAGATCTGCAGTTTTTTTTTTCTTTTGGATTATAAAAATCAATTTTATTCTGACAAATTCCAATGGATTCGTTTCCTTTTTTTGAGACTGTAAAAAAGGAAGGAGACTGCATTTTTGACTTTCAACTTCTCAATTATGTGGACTTCGTTAGTTTCTTCGCAGAAGTCGATTCCCTTTTTCTGGAAAGGAAGTATAATTTAAAAAAAAAAAACTGCCCTTAGTCCTTCTTAAAAAAAAATTATTCTATGACCCTCAGAGACTTAGAATTCTTCCTATCATTTAATTTTACTCATTTCGTTGATTCTATTCTCTCCTAAAAATCAGTAAATAACAAACTCATCGTCAGTCCCTGAGTTTTGAGATTCAATCATCACCCCTAGGATCGACGCGCGGTGCCGGTGTAAAGGGACGAGTCTTCCATTACGTCCTGTGACGTTGGGTTCTCGGGCTCTAGTATACATCCCGAAAAAGATCTTCCAGAATCGATAGCACACGCACAGAGACACGGTAGACAGTTTGGTGAATTTATTTATGCTAATGTTCAGAGCCGGACGTCCCGCGGGACTCTGATCTCCGGTGCGATAAGGGTTGAAAATTGCAGGTATCCCTTCAGACACAATTCGAGGACCGACGTGGTCTCGCCATTGTTGGTTACGCAAGTATCCCATGCTCTCTACTGCACAGGTTTTCTGTGTCGATGTACCGAATGCTCTTTTCACAATTGTCGATGGCCACTTGGTCCCGTATCCATGGATCTGGATCGTGGCTCCGTTATTTCCTCCTTTTCACGTCGCTGTCTTGAGATATTGATGATTTCTGGAGTATTTAGAATCCGTTGAATCACTGGTTCCCTAAAAAAAATCGAAACATCAACACCCCAAATACGTGTGAATGATGTAACACCTAAGTAACGAGGGGGTTGAGAAAATTTTAAAGCTCGTAACCCTTCGCCGGACTCGAAATTATGAGAGAAACGGTTCGGTCCCCGGATATAGACGTCAATTTATTGCTCTGCACGGTTTTTTTTTTGTCGAGGCTGCCCCCCCCTCCGAAATGTAGTGCAGTCCCCCCTCTTTGCTCGAATGGTGGAATTATTTAGTATTAGCCGTGCATAGACTGCGCGCATAGACTATGTGCCCACCGTGAAACCGCCCCGCCTAAACACCGCGTTAACCGGTGATTTACAACCATTTTCAACCCCCGTATCAGGAACCGGGTTGTTCTTTATTAGCTTGAACCCCTTGCGGGTCTCTGTGCTCCAGATCTAGTTATGAGGACATTGTTCGACCCCGGAATCCGGGGCTGTTCGCACCTATTAAGGATGCAGCCTCGGATATACCTGCGCACTCCCCGCCCCGTTGGATCTTAATAATTCATTCGTTCGTTGTCGAATAATTCTTCCCCCCTTTTTCTCACCCTCGGGGTCCGAAGATCGAGGATTTAGAAAATATTACACGCGGTTTATCAGGTGATTGCGTCAATTGAGTCGTGTTTTTTTTTCTTTTTTTATAAAGACAAATTCGCGATCAAGTTTGAGAATCGTGGACTCGGGTGGATGGGCGGGTAGGGTAACGACTCTATTCGATCGGTTAAGATCAGAGGAAATCCGTGAGCGCGGTACCTTTGTATAATTTAATATTTAAAAACAAGCTATAAATATGTCGACGCCCGGGTTCGTGGAGCGGGAACCGTCTCCTTCTTCTTCTTCTTCTTCTTCTTCGGCGTGTTCACCAGGGCGAAGACCTTATTCGTTGGCTCTGTTGGACGTTGGGAAAGGGATTAGCGCGGTTCTTGGTGTGTAAATGGAGAGGCACACACACACACACGGACGGACGGTAGGAATATTTTATAGTAGAATTAAGGCATTAAACGTCGATGTGATGAGTTGGAATTTTCACAATTATTGGTACACCGGCTCCCGACGCTTCCGCATTTTTCAAATTCCTCAAATGATATCCCGCAAATTCCTATTACATGAGGCATTCCATGTCAACTCGACCAATGATTTTCCCTCACAATTTTTTATAATATTCTCCGAACACAAGATAGTGCTTCTGAATTTTTTCAGATTTTTTCCACCAACCCTTATTTTTTTATGATTATTCGAACCCATCTCAAAATTGCATTTTTTTTAATCCCCGAAAATTCTCAAAAATCTCATTTTCCATCCCGATCATTTTGACACCTGTACGATGATGGGCCGATTTTTTTTCCACTCTTTAATTGAGCACTTTAAACATTTTGAACGAACAAAACGTCAGTTTTCAACGTTACGAAAATTTTCAAAAAATGCCCAAATACCCCGTGGGAAATTCTGAATCTAATACCTCTCGATTATTTTTTCCAGCTCTCAAACATTCATGGATTCAGAATTGGCCACGGGGTAGTTGGGAATTTTTTGAGAATTTTCGTAACGTTGAAAACTGGCGTTTTGTTCGTTCAAAACGTTTAAAGTGCTCAAAATAATGGACAAAAAATCGGCCCATCATCGGACAGGTGTCAAAATGATCGGGATGGAAAATGAGATTCTTGAGAATTTTTTGGGATTTTTGAAAAAATGCAATTTTGAGATAGGTTCGAATAATCATAAAAAAATAAGGGTTCGCGGAGAAAATCTGAACAAATTCAGAAGCACGAATAAAAAATCGTGAGGGAAAATCATTGGTCGAGTTGACATGGAGTGCCCCATATATACCCATATATTGTTTTTTAGACAGAGACAATTTCTTTCTCCGTCTGCGAGTGCACATGTCGCAATAGAAGCAGGCGGGGCAGTGATCCGCGCGGTTGTGGATTGTGGGATTTTATCCACCTGCAGGGGTTGACCGCATAGAACATGAGGATGACGATCGGGGATACCCGCCTTGGTAAATACACCCTGTGTACACTGTATTATAACTGCAGATACGTGTATGTGCGGAAACCGTGACAAGTCCCTCTTCATATCTAATCATAATGTGGATGTGTCTGCGTATACGTATGCACACGTTTCACCGGTAGTAAACGTATATTGGAATCGTTTAATTATTCATAAACAAGCATACGAGGATCATCGGTCTACCTGTTATCCGAATGTGGACTAACTTTCAACCGGGGAAACGCAACCCGCCTACGATCAAATTTTTGTAATTATATACCTTCGCGTATTACCGTGACTGAATAATCCATCAGTGTTCCGCGATACACTGTTTGCCGTGAGGCAATCGCCTTCGATTCTTTGGACACACGGTGTCTCAAAAATTATTGGACAATTTTTTATCTGATATATAATTTCAGTTTCTAAAAACATTCGACAAAATCGAGGTGGAAATTTAATATTCGAATATTACTCGATGATCTAGATTAGACACGGAGCAAGATATCGAAAAACTGACAAAGTGCCTTTTTTGGCACGGCCAACTGAGAGCGTACACCAAATTTCGTTCAAAAATATTGAAAATCGTAGGAGTTATTCGAGTCTAAAGTATCGATTTTGAGGTTAAACAGTCATTTAAGCTTCTTCGAGTCTCAAAATTCAGCCAAAATGCAAGATATAGAAAATTTGAAGTAACATATTGTTTGGGATGCTAAGATAACGGTGCACCTCGAATTTCGTCTAAAAATATTGAAAATTGTAGAAGTTATCCAAGCCTGAAGTATCGATTTTGAGGTTAAAAAGTCATTTAGGCTCCTTCGAGTCTCAAAATTCAGCCAAAAGGCAAGATATGAAAAATCTCACATGATAGATTCTTTGGGAAGCTAAACAACTGAGTCTATTTTCCAAATTTCAGTCAAAAATCTTCACAATCGTAGGAGTTATTCGACTCGAAATAAAAATCGATAACTCCCACAATTTTCAATATTTTGTTTCAAAATTTGTTGTACAGACTTAGCGCACAAAAAAGTATTTAGAAAAAAATCACCAACTATTTTTGACAAATATTTCTTCCAGTTGTTAATTTGTTCCATGGATTTCGAACGTTTTTAGAAGCTAAAAATTCTGCGTTCCACTCATTCCAATCGAACATACGTGGATATAGTACGTAGATAAGTACCGTCGCAGCTACATTACGTCTGACGTAGAGTCGTAAATATTTGATGAAAACCCTGACGCCGTTGCAAAACTTTAACGAAACCTATCATCTTGATCTTCCCCTCGGACCTGCCGCCCCGCCTGTCCCCCCCCCCCCCCCCCCCCGCTTCTTCCGGTCATCCTCCATGTCACACACGATCATTTTTATACAATTTGCGTACACATAAAGTTACATATAGCTGTATGGAAGTTTGTACACATGTAGGTACCATATAGCCACTTACGGACTGAACAACTGTAACAACTCGAATCGTTTTTCTGTCCCCTCTAACCCCAAACCGGTGACCGTTCTTCGTGTGTCCCTATGTGTCCCAACAGTGAACGTGAGCCGGATAAAACACGGATCGATCGTCTTATAGCATCGATCGTCTTTATCGGAGTTATCAAACTTGAACAAATTGGAGGAAGACTTATACAAGATGAGGTAAGGAAGCAGATGTTTTTTGTCGAAGGACGATTTTGCAGAACGAGTTGCAATTGGAGGCCTGCTTCCTTCCCATCGCACAAAGCTTATTTTCTACCACATATGTATCGAAATTAACGAGTGAAAGTGAGGTTAGAACCATAAGAACGGCGTCTCCGCTAGGGGCAGCACTTTCTTCGTTTATTTCACCGTTACTATGGTTACGAGAGTTTTTTTTCCCGCTGGCAAGTTTATTTCCCCGGTAAAAAAAAACTGTGACTTCCATGATCCCGTCGAGGAGGGGAAAAAATACGAGTTTTTAACGCATGTATGGTAGAAACACAGCTTTTGACGATAATTGTCAGTGTTGATCGTCCACGGATCTGAAGGATGTGCGATCACGCCACGCCCCAATTCCATTCAACACACATGCGGATGCGGATGTGGACGCGTGTTATTCTAACTAAGCCATTATTTGGGAACTTTTGACTTCCCGAGGACCATCTGCCCTCGTTTGATTTAACGTTGGGTAGGCCCTCGAGAGAACCGGGCTGGGCCCTCGAGAACCAACTCGAGTCTCGTATGTACGGATGAACATAGGTTCCATGGGTAGAACACCGGGGCACAAATCGTTCTACTACTACTAGTAGGTATAGCTGCTTATGCTTACTTTTGCACCCTTGCTACATCAGCAAAAGGGAGAGACACGCTGTTTTTTCCAACGTCGATTGAGAGACGCGATTTTTGATTCATGCGTCAATCATTTTAGACGGTCCCTGCATCCTGGGGATTCGGTTTCTTTTCTCCATCGGATTCCGTCAAGAATGATAATATTGAAGCTTGACAAAAATCGTCAATAATTCTTTAGTACATTTTTCGAATTCAGTTTTAGCCCTAGTAGGGATCTAGATAGTTTTCCCTGATTGGAAGTCAATTTCTATATGGGATCAAGGATCTATCAAGTCTTGCGATATCTTGTGGAATCCTAGTTCGAAATCTTATCAAGCATCGACAAATCTTATCTTTTGGTGTACTTTCATGTTTAATTTTGATGATACAGTAACAAATCTCATGAAATTGTCCAGATCTATCATTTTTTTGTACCGCAGTTCAATTTTCCGGATTCTCATCGGTCCTCTTCGAAGATTGTGACCCTGTACCGTCTCTGTGGGTCCATCACATGATCCCCGGGGTCCATTGCGTGTTTCGTTGACGTCACACGTGTGTATGTAAATAAAAATAGTGTGTATAGGGTGGTAGGTACGCGAGTGGTACCCCATAGGTAGATTTGGGTTTAGGTATACTACGCCTGTATAAACGTTAACAAAACGGAGCAGATTGAAATGTTTTCGCACCCTCGAGCGCCCCAGTCCTGCCAAGTCATCGAGGCACCCGGATTTTAGTCAGAGGGGTCACGCCGGGGGTCGCCGACCCGTTCCAGAATCTATTCTGTGTCGTGGTACGCTTTATGGTCATGGACTGCAGACAGACCATCGAACCACAAGCCACGTACTCTTCTTCAATCTGCGCTCTATAGTGTAATTATGAAAGACTTGGGAAATAGAGACCTCAAAATTTCAAAAAAGTCAAAACCACCGAAAGTCATTTTTTAGACTTTTTAATGGTTTTCACATGATTTCCGTCTGTGATGCACGAAATAAAATCTAACGGTGGACCGATTCTAGTTTTTCGGGTCTCAAACCGTTCAGTGAAGAGGCCTTTTCGATATGAACGGAAAACTTTTTCATAACTTTAGTTTTACTCGAGTTATCATGAAAAGTATCGTATGGAGATAGAAAAAGGCTATTTTATTCTAAAAAATTATGAATATCTGGTACAATTTTTATCGGCCCAAGAAGTTCTCTCTTCATTTTGAGAAGGCCTCCATCAATGAATAGTTTGAGACCTGAAGAACTTGAGTCGATCCACCGATAGATTTTATTTTGTGCATCCTAGAAGTTTTCACTTTTTTTAGATTTAAAGGTGTATGAATTTGTCACTAGTTGCTTCAGAGTGTTGTCTTTTTCGAACGGATAGGGGTAGATCAAATGTTGAAAATGAAATTTGAAGCGGACGTCTCAAGCTTCAAAATGCGTCCATGACGATCCGTCCATCTTTTTTTCGCAAAGTCACTAGACTTTGAAATTACACGATTTCCCCAAAGAAAGAAGCTGCCCTGACTCAAATTTGTTCGAATTCAATCTGTGGTATGAAAATGCTTGTGATATCGACGACGGTTATCGCAGGGGGCAGCATGAGTGACGTCGGTGTTTGATTCGCGTCGCTGACAAAGTAGACACGCGGTTTAAAGTACGCGAATTATGATGGCGTCGCGAGCGATCGCGACGATGAGTAGCGGGATTAAATAGCTTAATTCCATGTTAAATTGAGCGTAGGTGGTAGTATTTGTTGCGGTCACCGATCGGCGCACGCACGTGCGTCTGCACGCGTGATATGCATGTTACGTTACGTGTTTCAAGCGACTCATCGTCATCATCAACGGTGGAAAACTTCTATCATCGTTCCAAGACCCAAATATCTCACGAGTCGTGGGACATTTTTGCCTGGATACCCAACGTCGATCCAAAGATTGACGATTTTTGGGAAAAAACAAATCATTTAAACTTGATACTTGAATCGATCTTTGATCAGACTCATCAGGATCGATTCAGTAAAAAATGGAATCTTGAAAAAATCGATCTGTGATTCATTCCAATTATTGATGTCAAATCAAATTCGATCGCTATTTGAGGAACGAATAAATGATGACAGTTTGCGTAATTGAGTCTTGAAAATATGGATCAAATATCATTAAAATATACTCTTATTGAATCGATTCAAAGGATTGATTTTGCTCCAAAAAATGAACGACCTCAGATGAAAAGAAATCGTGATGCTTGAATTTCTGGTAATTTTGCCCTTATCGCGATTTTTTTTCCGTCATTTCATTTCCGTTTCAAGTCTTCAAGAATGATTGAATTTTCCTAAGTTTTGATACTTCCTTGATTCCAAATATTGTGAATATATTTTTCATTTCAGAGAATTTAGCTTGTTATTACTGGAGGAAAAAATCGGTAAAATAAGATCGACGATAAGAATCGAATTTGAATTTGGAATAGAAACAAGTTTGTCATCGAATTTGGAAAAAAAGAAGTTTGCTGTAAATTTTGAATTATTCTGTAAAGATGTAATTATCGATAAGCAATGAATATATCTTGTCTTATTCATCTTAATAAGTTTGTTTAGTCACTAGTCAGAGAAAAGCTTGAAATTAGGGAAAATCTAGGGACATTTTCACTGTCTCTACTAGCTTGGTGCCGTTTCTTATAGGTTTTCTTAATATAAGTTTGTTTAGTAACTCGTCAGAGAAAGGCTTCAAATTAGTGAATATCTAGGGACATTTTCACTTTCTTCACTATCTTCATACCATTTCTTCTATTGTCAACAAGTTTGTTTAGTCACTATAGTTCACTAGTCAGGGAAAAGCTTGAAATTAGAGAATATCTAGGGGAATTACTACTATATTTACTATCTTGGTAGCGTTAATTCTATTTTGAACAATTTTGTTTAGTAACTAGGCCAGGAAAAGCTTGAAATGAGGTAAAATCTAGGGACATTTTCACTTTCTTCACTATCTTTGTACCGTTTCTTCTATTTTCAACAAGTTTGTTTAGTCACTAGTTCACTAGTCAGGGAAAAGCTTGAAATTAGAGAATATCTAGGGGAATTACTACTATATTTACTATCTTGGTAGCGTTAATTCTATTCTGAACAATTTTGTTTAGTAACGAGGCCAGGAAAAGCTTACAATGAGGTAAAATCTAGGGAAATTTTCACTGTCTTCACTATCTTCGTACCGTTTCTTCTATTTTCAACAAGTTTGTTTAGTCACTAGTTCACTAGTCAGGGAAAAGCTTGAAATTAGAGAATATCTAGGGGAATTACTACTATATTTACTATCTTGGTACCGTTTCTTCTATTTTCAATGAGTTTCTTTAGTCACTAGTTCACTAGTCAGGGAAAAGCTTGAAATTGAGAATATCTAGGGGAATTACTACTATCGTTACTATCTTGGTACCGTTTATTCTATTTTCGATGAGTTTCTTTAGTCACTAGTCACCGAAAAGCTTCAAATTAGTGAAAATCTAGGGACATGTTTACTGTCTTCATGCTAGCTTGGTACCATTTTCTCTTTTTTCAATAAGCTTCTGAAAAAACTGGAACCAAAAAAGGGAGCAGAAAAAGAAAAAAACCGACCAACATAAATTGAAAAGTTGATAATCATTTTGAATGAAATTCCCCGGTTACACCGCGTATTACAATAGTTGTATCGCGACACGTAGGTAGGTGAATCGTTATTATTGGATCAAGGCGGATCGAGGCGGATAGAAGCCGGTCTACTCGACCGTCAGACAAGTCAGTCGGGCAGTAAGCTCAGCGTGGAGTCTTTCACGGTTCTGAAAGCTGACAAAAGGCTGCTCTTATATATTCCCTGCAGTCCGTTCCTCTTCGAGTTTCTTTTACACACTGTCATAATTCCTCACACACAGATATAAACTCCTGCGGACACGTGGTGCCTCAACTGCAACCCTTCTTCGACCTCTCACAAAAAAGGAAAGAAGAAAAAAAAAATGAAAATACCTGCACTAGTTGTAGCCGCAAATCTTATTGTCCGCTTTACCCCAATTTTTTTTTAACAATTATAACAATAATAACCGAATATGTAATCCTGCGGATTAAAGGCAAAAAAAGAAACGATTTGGTAACCGACTTAAACTGCAACTGGGGTTCTAAAGTGATTTTTTACACAGCTTTAACTTTTCACTGTAAATCGAAGAATGAAATCATTTTTTTTTTTTTACAAATCCACCGACGCACCAACAGCGACTTACCTCATCCGATTATAACTGTAGGTACAGCTTCTTCATACACTCCGTGTGAAAATTCTGATGGATCGGAAATAGAAAAATAGAGAGGAGACGGAAGTTGTTTCTTCAATTTTTAAATAGAATCTTATATTACCTAAAAGTGAAATGAAATGAGTCGCTTTCTGATTGGTCGTGACGTCAGAATCCACATTTTGAACGTTTTACTGAATAGTGACGTCATAGCGTGGCGCGAAAAAACAAAACGTTTCGCATGTTACCATAGAGTTTGAATTACAGTAGAATTATCAGAACGATTTTATGATATATATTACATAAATTTTCTCGATTTTCAATCTTTTAACTTGAATGAGAAAATTTTGATGTAAATTTTTTTTTTTCCAAGACATGATAGAATACTGTCATATCGAATGAATCAGCGATTTTTTCCATTCTTTTTTTTTTTGTATCCTAAATTATTGAATTTTGCAACGATAATTAACAATAATTTTTATCTTGTTATGAAATTTGATTGACAAATTATTATACTATGTATCTATATATACAAAAAATCAATTCTTTTCATCCCGATACATGGGATGAAGTCTCGAACCGCGACACCTTTCTTGCTAATTAAATAACAATAATTATAATAATAATGAAAATAAAAAAAAAACAAAAGAAGAAAGAGAAGAATCCAGAGGATTATCGAAGTACATATGTTTTATGATGAGTTAAAGTCCTCTGAATCTATATACTCGTATGTATATGCATATTTATATATATACCTAGGGTATCTCACACTGCACCCGTCTTTTTACATATACGTCAGAGATCCGCAGTCCACTGGATAGTTAAATCTTGATGGTGTTAAGCTGGATCGGGGATTCCACAGCGTTTCGAAACCACAGGCTTAATTTATTAACTCCTACATTATACATATTATGTGTATATACGGGGTGACAAATTTTTTTCATTCATCGATACAGATTCAAATAACGAGCTGATCCGATAATTATGGACGAAAAAGGAATGAATATGACACAATCCATGATTTTTTCTTTCCACCCTTTCAATTCGTGATACATTTAAACAAATAATTTCTGTTATCAATTAGATCGCGAATTAATGATGGAGAATTTAGAGTTCGATCTACCTGTGTCCATCTTCAATAAAATACAAAATTCAGGAATTTATCTGAACATTTTTGTAAATTTGGGTTCTCAAAATTTCATAACATTGATGAGACAGATGAGACGTTTGATCACCGAAATTAACAAAATTTAGTATATTATAATGAACTCAAAATCGTTGATATTATAGATTCACAATTTTTCTTGAAGAAGCAAAATTTCGTGGAAAAGAAGCACATTCTACAAATTTTTTTTACTATAGAAGTCAAATTCATGAGTATCAATTTTCAACAGATGAGATTTGAGACTGCAGTCTAAAAGAATCAACTAAACGATAGTTTCAGAGAACTATGCAAAAAAAAATTCTGTTTATCATTCCGTAACAATTCATTATATCAGTAATTTGATAATTTGAATCATTATACCTAAAGTATATGATTTAAAAATCGTATTGAGTGTAGAAAACTTTAAGTCCATCTCCTGACCCGCATGGAAATATATATACAATATGTATGACTTATATATGAGGAAATGTACAAATTATATATAAGATATATTAATTATACATAAAAAATATCTCATTATGGCCGCTTTTAGTATATCAAATATTCATATAAATTCAATATATTATTCAAATATTAATTATATATGTCGGATGTATTGATTGTATATCTCCCAATATATCCATTCATAAATATATAACTCGCACATAATTTGATATATTGGGTGGTGTAATAACCCGGACGGAAAAATATGTATCAAAATATGTGCGAGTTATATATCTATGAATGGATACATTGTGAGATGTACAATTATTACATCGTATATATATAATAAATATTTAAATAATATATTGAATTTATATGAATATTTGATATACTAAAAGCGGCCATAATAAGATATTTTTTATGTATAATTTATATATCTTATTATATATAATTTGTACAATTCCTGATATATTATCTCTGATATATATATTTCCGTGCGGGGAAACATTTTTTTATGTCGATATTATCAACTCAAAAAGAATTTCAAGTTATTATAGTTACTATTCATATATAATATAGTAATTCTAATCATAATTTCAGTTCGATTTACTATTAAATAATAATAAATTCAATAATAAGCAACAACGGTACGATTTTTCCTCAGCACATTGCAGACTCGTTATAATCGCATTTCCCACAGATTATTTGCCGGTCATATAAATTCGATTAAGAACCTCTTACGAGATCGTGGCTGTATAAACTCGAGTATAACTATAGTTCCTAAAAGTTTCAAGTTTTGCTAATTCTCTCATCCAAAATTTCTTCGGTACTCGAAGTAATATAAAGGCTTCGCTCTAAGTAGAGCCTAAATTGAGTCAAAGAGCACAAATTAATTCCGCATTGGCACCTTTTACAGCTGTGGGGCTGTGGGGCTGCAGCAGGAGAAGAGAGATTATAGTAGAATCTCACGCAACTCAGTCGAGTCCTCGAGGACTCCGGGATGTCCACCCTCTTGCCTGCTCAAGTACCGCGAGCGGTACGAACGACCGGCTCCGAGGCTATTATTATGCCTTATCGCGACACAATTGCCATAATTACTTTATTGAACAGTATCCGCATAGTTAGCCGGTCAATTTGCAATTTTTTTTCCTTAACACGTCCGAAGGGTGCTAGGATTATATTTTTTAGTAAATAACTTCATTATTATTGTTATAACTAATTTTTTTATCTATTAGTTGATTAACGCTCATATTACATTAGGTCAGCTTAGGTTAGGTTAGTTTGCGATTCTTTTGAAACGTTTTTCATGGTCCTAGGATCATATTTTTCAATAAATAATATCATAATTTTCATTGAATTCCTTATTTCTCATTAAATTTAATCTTTTACTGTTATAACAATTTTTTTTAATTGAATATCTTTATTAATAGTTTAATAATCCTCAGCTTAGGTTAGGTTAGATCCAGTTAGGTTAATTAACAAGCTTTTTTTTCCCCTAAAATTTAAGATTCTTCTTCCATTTATTTATCTTCTATTGTTACAACAATTTTTTTTGGATCGAATATCTTGATTATTA